>JAVFBZ010158931.1:11373-29317 GCA_032466195.1 Katharina tunicata | reverse complement strand
CTTTCAAATAGGATGACTTTACTTTGTCAGCGCATACTGGAATACGGGGAAGGAACCTCGCTATCTCCGTAGCCACGTGAAATTTTCCCAGGGGGATTCGATCTTATCCTGGGTATAGTCTAGCGCTCAGCCACCTAAATAACCGTGGAAATAATATATAGGCAACAATATAAGCGGTATATTCAGGAAACATTTGATCAAGTTTAAAACACAGACTTTTCTGGGCATACAACATGTTACAACCCTTCAAACAGCCAAAACAACAAAGTTTTAAGATGCTTGTATAGTCTTGTTTATTTATTCTTAATTTTATTAGTACATGAATTCAAACGGGTACATTTTATCTAACGTAGCACATACGTTTATCAAACTCAACCACAAGATCATAAATAGGTTATATATATTTATATGTACATATATGTTCAATTTTGTTAAATATGTGCACCCACAATCATAACAGGGCGGCTCAATTTTTAAAATATATTAACAATAAACAATTCAAATGTAGAGTACATTACAGAAGGTGTAGTACAGTATTTCAAAGAGGGTACATCAGACTACAATTCAAAAATATATATTTATTTTGTTGTTTTAAAATGTTTTATCTGGTAAATTGTATTTAGTAAACTTAAATAACTTAACTCTTTAACAATCATACTATATCTACGTATCTATCTACAACTGGAAGAACTGGGTTCGAAGTACACCTGATAATCAGTTTGTCTTTAACCGGAATTCAAGGCAAACTGCAACCGAAGGTTCAATGGTTTGCAGAATACTCGTTTGTGTTTATTTTTTGAATTGGTGTTCAAACGTGATAATGATGAAGATTTCACTTATTCCACGCCTCGACTTTCTCGGCGTTTTTAAATCGAGAAGACACCCTGTACCACACCCTCGACCTCTGCAGTAACCGGTTGTTGTTGTATCGAAAATCAGTGTAATATCACGAATGCCCCGCATATCAACACAACCCGCTAACTAACCGTTTAAAAGTTGGGAGAACTAATTTTACGTGTTTATCTGACTCCATCTCTTGCCGCCGCAGTTTTTGTTTCTAGGATGACTTCAAGAAAAAAATTAAAATACTTTAAAATGGACTTCAGTCAAATTTTTTAGAAATGTTCACGCAGTCCATTGCAATAGGGGCTTTTCTGAAAGGTTTAATCTTTGGACTATCATTCAACAAGATATTGTATATATCGACAATCACAGTTGAATGAATCAGTTAATACAGCCTCATCGTAAATTTTTCGATGTAAAAATACATCAAACCCTTTCGTTTCGTTTTTGGGGTAGTCTTTCTTGCAGTCTTACAGTGCAAATTCACCTATACGGGTGAAGTTTTAATAAGACCACCAATGTTTGTCAGGTAAGATGTTGTCCAATAATTTGAAAGAAATTTAAATGAGCACCCTAAAGACTAACTATTGGAATGGAATAAATATCACAAGATTTCGTAGACTATCAGTCAACTTCTTCAGGTGTAATATTTTGAAAACTAGTCTCTCTTGATAGAATATTATGTTCAAATGATGGTAACACGTCCAACATATCCACTTTCTTTTCTTTATGTGCAGTTAAAGGTTCAGTTCACGTGCAATATTGTTTCCGATGGCGACCTCCAAAGTTTTATTCTCAAGGTTGTAAAGAGATCCAGCACTTGACACAAAGATATGATTCGTGTTAAATGTCATACTCAAGGGTATTTCACTAATATGACAACTTTGCGTCGATGGTGTATGGTGAAAGACCGGGAAGAAACCTGGCAATCCACCCCGCGAGGTGCGCCGTCATCGGAAAGTTATCTAATATACCTACGGTCGACCCGAACCTTTACCGGGTACATTGAAAGGGACTCCAAAGTCCAGCGCCCAATCCGCAGAGCCACGCCCTTGACCATAAGAAGAACAGTATTAATTGTATGTACCCTATCTGCCTTTTTTCTTATAAACATGGATTTATTCCACATGTATGCAAACCTTTTCACACGTTACGTCATATCAACTTATATCCAATCAAGCCAACATTATAAATTGTATTATTAAATGATTATATTTAGGTTACGATACACACACACACCCGAAAGATCATAACCGACACTCCCATATTGTTATAGTCAAAATGACAGAGCGATAAATCGTACTAAAGAAAAGCAAGCATGTAGCAGCCTACTACACAACTCTTCAATAAATAATGCCACTTTTGATTGGTGTTCAATAAACAAGTTTTATACCTTCACATAATGTAATTTCGTCACTACCGTTGAAGATGAAGCCTTCCATTGTTTTCAGTACAGATGTTTTCGCAGTTCTTTATAGGCCGTACATAACGTAAGACAGCACTTATGCCCGAGTACATCATTTTATAACCAGTCTAGGGGAGCAAACATATTTGGAAAGAGTACCCACAGACTGTCATATCAAACAGGATGTTTATCCCTGGTGATTTCTAGTCCCCAGTAATAAATCTCAACAACGCAAGGTTTCCGATCATTTTTCAGTTCTCACATAATCTGTCGTGGCGATACTTTCAGTTTCCCAATGGGATTAAGAAAAACCCAGTAAGACAATCTTATAAACTAAAGACCAAGTTTCACGGTTAACTTTTCGAGATAGGAGACAGGTTTGTTTGTTTGTTTGGATTGGGGATTTACGCGGTGCAGTTACGGCTATGTTAATTCTAATATGATGGTGTGTCAGCTCAAGAATGATAGAAAACCATTATCCAGATCAATGATTATAAAGAATCCCACAAAAAGCACACAATATATCGTATGATAATAAGTCGGCTTTCTGTAGCTACTTCTCTCAGGGAGACCCGCGGCACAAAAAGAACCAGCGAACCACTCACCAGAAACACCGGAAACAGGATGTCTTAACACAATCGATAGATAGTCTTAAGAAATATCCCATTATCAAACTGCCTATTGCAAATGTTAAAGATAGATGGCGGAAAAAAATGTAAACTGTAGATGGGTGGTAAACTCAGTTTACCGCAATGAACTTAGACCAGCAAGTCCTTACCGTGTCGGTTTTTCTACATACGGTGCACAATCCAACTTCCGTAACACAAATACCATATTTAAGAAAAAGACAAGAATGCATGAACGCTTGGCTTTTGTTTCGAACTGGAGTTCTGCAATAATTTTGTTGTAACATATACATTTTATTTTCTCACAAATATCTTACGTTTCAAGTGGAACAGAGTCTGGAATATATACTGCGCAAACATTACACTATTATTTCGTGTACTTTTACTTAGCTACAATTCCATTTGACCCACAAAGTTCTAACAATATATAAAAAAAAATGGTATAAGTTTATTCAAAAGTCACTTGGTTAATTTGGGGGTTGTTTGATTCAAAAAGGTTCCTGTGTTCTGAGGTTTTCAAACACACGTTTCACATTCCTTAATTTCTCAGAATCTGGATTCTTAAACCCGGACAGTTGGACAGAGAACCATGTGTGTTTGGAAACCACAAAATCACAGGAAACTTTAGAAGTTGTTAGTGTTCCACTTCGGTAGGTTGGCTTGATGTGGTAGGAACAACCCTTTAAAATGAAACCAGAGTGGAAGTGGTCCATCATAACTAATTCTTAAATTCCTAGGAATTAGGGGTTACTAAAACCAGACAGAGTCATACCATGTGTGTTTGGAAACCACAAAATCACGGACACTTTGTAAGTGTTCCACTTCGGTAGGTTGGCTTGATGGTAGGAACAACCCTTTAAAATGAAACCAGAGTGGAAGTGGTCCCTCAGACACGTAAAAACAAGATTTGATTATTAACAATAAATTGATATTTAACTTACATACGTATATATTCGCCTATATAATTAAAATACCCGCAAAGGCAATTGACACATCACCGACATTATCGACGGTGTTTTTCTGATCCAGTAAGACTAAACAATTCCAAAGTATGCAGTAGGTGATAGCATTGATATTTGAGCTTGACGATTTTCCAAACTTACTGATACATTATTTTTGTCATGGGGTTCCTGTACCTCCATGGCTAACCTTTACTGAATATACAGGTTTGATGAAGCTGAAAACTCAGCCTTCGCATGTCCTGTGTTTTATACACATTTTATGAAAAATTTATTATTTTTGTGTACATCCTTCTTTGTATAAAGTTGTCAGGGGGAAAAAGATGTCTTAGATTTTGTCTTATTTGGTATAGTACATAATTCAAGAAATTGTACTCGCAGATGAATACTCAACAGAAGATGATGTTAGTCCGGGAGTCTTAAATTTCGGACGTAGGGATTTCACCCATGAGCACTCCTTCTCTCAATTAATTTGGAATATGCTACACAGGTTTTCATCCCAGATCGGATAACAGTTATGACCGTCAAACCAACAGGGTGTTTCATTCCTTCTTTTATTTAGAATATGTCCCAATGAAAGTCAAACTATACATTTGTCGCCTTCGCCGTCTCCGCCGATCCGGGACAAATTCGTTGTCAGATGGCCGTTACGCATGTTGTGCCATCGCCATTAGTGTGTACCACTTTGTACTTTACATCGTCTTTTTGTTTAGCCTGACATACACCTTTGCGACAAACGAGACGCGAGAAAGCATTCCTGAATTGAAGCCCAGTTAAGACGTAGATGAAGAAATAACTACAATAATGCGAAAGACACAGCTCCTCTATGATCTTTCTAGCGAGCATGTAGTTGAAATAATGGTTCCACACAGGATCAGTTCGAACTTGTTCATCCGTGAGACTAAATGAGCCTGTCTGCACCATGAGTTGAAGACTGAATACGATCGTGACGGGCAAGACACTAAGTATCAGGTAAAAGGAGACACAGAGAAGGGTAATTGTGGAAGCTGCCGTGTTGGTCTGGTTCTGCTGGTATGGAAGCATTGAACCGCTTTCCCTCGCTAATCTTCGAATTTCACGAAGAACTAATAAGTTAAAAAAGAGAACTCCCAGGGGCACAATGCCAAACACAATTGACTCCGTGAGGAATGTCCATGCTTCATTGAAATCTTTTAATGACTCGATATAACCACAGTTGTTAGTAGCTTCTTCGTATTTCCAAATAACTGCCTGTACTGACGTGAGTAAAATTGAGATTAGGTTAAGAAGTATCACGACTTTGATAGCTCGTGAAACAGTACAAAATCTTTCTTTCGCAAAAGGATGACATACTGCAATGTATCTCTCAACAGTAAATCCTAAAACCAGTAATGGGGACAGATACTGAGGCCAGTAATACATAAAATAAAACACCTGGCACCACACTTCCATTTGAAACGTTTTCACATCCCAGACTTCTAGTTCTATGAAAATCTGTAAAACCAGAAAGATGAAGTCACAAATAGACAACGTTGCCAAGTATATAGCCGAAGAATTGTTCCGTCGCATCCTTCTCTCTAACCATATTTTTGCTGATATGGGATTAAAGATAAATCCAATGATAATCCATACTGGGGTAACTGCCCGATCCAGTTGAATATACGCGGGTGCGAAAATCTGGAACAATTCAACCCAAGATCTATTTCGCATGACAAAAGTGTCCACCGATCCATTGTTGTAAGATGCATGATCGTATGAACTTTCCATGTTCAGCTAATCTGTAAATACAGTAAATTATAAATTTAATTACAACAATCTAAACCAACTAACAATTTTAAGACACGATTTGGAATACGATAACTTGTAAAGACAAGCAAACATCAAAGTGATAAAAAAAAATACGGAAAAGGTAAAACAGTTCCAAATACCGATGACAAACTATCTGTTGGCGGCTGTACTTTAAATGTATTAACTTCCTTGCTGGCCCTACTTCCGTGAGTGGCGGACTAAAATGCTGATAAGGTCCCAGGAAGGCTATCCCGCATAAAGTCATCTCTAGGGGTCACCATGCAGGACCATTTCTGTATAGGATGTAATTTTGTACACGTCGCACACTTTTAAATTTAACACTGGTAATGCGTTTTACTGTACTTTCGCTGGATTTCTATAGACGACATTTATTTTATAGATGACATTAATAATATTCATGGACGGCATCTATAGATGATTCAGTTTTGTGTGTAGTGTTTTACGTCGTATTCAATGGCACTTGATTTACATGACCACTATGCATAGCCGAAACAAATACAGAACAAACTTTAAAATATATTAAACCGACATGAATTGGAGAAATTTATAAAGAGGAAAAGTTCGAAAATCCGGAGATAATCAGTGATTTGATTTTAGTCACAGTATAATAATATTGATAATCTTAATACATTATAATCCATTACATGAACGAAAATTAAATGTGCACCCTTAAGGCTAACAGCTGGTATGGAATAAATATCACAAGCTTCCATAGACTATCAGTCAACTTCTTCAGGTGTTTAAAGTGGAACATAGGTTATATCTTATAAACTAGTTTAGGGTGAAAACAGTTCATTAGTCTACGAAAGCCTGTGATATTTATTCCATTCGAACCGTTAGTCTTAAAGGAGCTTATTTGATTTTATTTCCTGCTTATAAGAGACTAATACGCCTCAACGGTATAAACCAATACCTACAACTAGCCAGAGCACAATTTTCATTCTCTACATTTATGAAAAAAATAACACATACGAGCAGACAAAATACATATGCATATACAAGGTCGATATACGTATAGCGAATAGACTTTTAAGATCACATTTATTTTACAGATTAGATAATAAAATAAATATATCAAAAGAAATAGAAAAACTCAAATACAAGTGTGCTGAAATTCGTACTTAAGTGTATATCACTTGTATGACTGTGAATGTGAAGTATCTTTAACTATTAGCTCCGTTAAAACGATAATATTCCTCCAGTGCGAAGTATGACAGAATGAATGTTAGCTTGTGGGGTCCTAAGAAGTGGCGGAGAGTTTCATTCGTATGTTTTTATCACATAGAAAGACGAATATAGCCAAAACACAACTTGTATGCAACCTGTGGCAACCGGTCTTTAATTGGTGAACTGGGAAAAAAAATATAATAACTGTACACAGTGGTACTTTTGTAATTTAAAAAGTAAAACAGCAAGCTAAAACGGAAGGTGTTATTTAGGAGACGTATGGTTTAAGGTAACAATTTTCCGCAGTGTATGGATTCTATGCCCTTTGACCAGTGTGCTTTTCCACATTATTATAACACTTATTGCTCCACAACAGACAGACAGGTATAGCGAAACGGCTTAGAAAAGAAAAGAATGTTTGATTTATATTGACTAATTACTTAAATAACTACATACTTTGCAGATAACGAATCCTTAATTGCCACTGTATAAATAGCATTTCCTCACACAAATGTGTGATATTTTCTCGTCTTCTCCCTTGGTTACGAGTATTTCCGCCTTACGATGGGTATATCATTTAGAAGAATCGCATGGATGTTCTTTTGTACTGTTACCCAATAATAGTTTCCCCAAATGTTTACTACACATTTTTTCGAAATTGCAATGTCTTAGCTGTAATTGTTTGGTCTTTCTGGGTAATAGTTATTAAAATAAATCCAATTAAATTCAATGTGCTTTAATATGTAGGACGAACATATATTCTAAGATTTTATTTACAGGGAAACAAGGGAAGCCGTATGTATTTTGCATTGTTTTTGATCGGCATGGTTCGAAAACTTTCAATGGGTACAACCAACGAATACAAATCAGGTTGAGAGATTCTGCCGTTTGTACCTATTTTTTTACGGCTTGACACAAATTAGTCAATTGTGTACGTAACACTATTCGGGATATCAAAGTACACAATAATTTGTGTGCACTGGTACTGACACAACATGCATCCGGTTAGTATCAAATGTGTCATCAATTACAGCATTGTGTTCGTGCACACAACTTCGCAATAAATTATAATTTAGAGGGAAAATATTTTTGAAAAGAGGCATTACAGAGTTTGAAAGCAATAAACCAGGATAGCATTAACAGAGAATAAAAAAATCATGAGAAACAAATGCAGCATCAGCTGGTGATGACTGTTAGGTTCAAAATGGCGTTGTAGTAAACTAAGCGTTCAGGACAATTTTACAGATATAGCTGAAAGGTTAAAGTAGAACATGCGCGACGTCAAATTGATAAAAAAAATTAAGACATACCATTTGATCAAGTTCAAAATTAAAAATATCCTTAAAAAAGGGGAGTAAGATTATATAAACACAAGGAAGGAAATACAGTTGTATATGCGAACATAGCCTTCCCAACGTCCAGCTAAAGCTAATTGTGTATATAAATTCAACCATGTAGACTGTTTGTTTGAATGGGGTTTTCCTCCGTGCTTAAGGTTATTTCATTCATATGACGGCATGTCTGCCCAAACACATGATGAGAAACACCCTCAACCACTCAGGCAATAGACAGGCGGCACTGCACAGGGACTAGGTGCAAAACAGGAAGCCACAACAAATCGGCTTCCCGACGCCTCTTTTCTCAGCACCACGGCACAGGAAGCCAAAAAACATGCGTTTAGCAATGTAGATTAGTCCCCAAATTAAAAGCGCAAGTGTGGTTTACACGAAATCGGATAACATAGCTCCTTTTTTCATTTAAGTATAAAAAGATTATATAGTTTTTGTCAAGCTTATATATTTAATATGTTAGTATACAAATTGGAGAAAAACGACTAGTCAATTGATATTTCAAAACTCGCTGCTATTTATGGATGAGGGTAATTTTATAGTCTTTTTTCTATGATAAATTCGCTAGACACTATATGCACTGTTTGCGAGGTAGAGTATAACCCCCGGGGAACAAAGCTCAAAAGACCACTGAGTCTGTATCGATGTTTATTCATATCTACGGGTGAGCTGAGGGTTTTGAATATTTATAAGAGCCAATTCTGGAGATATAGGACCTTTCTTTCATGAGCTACAATTGTTGAGTCTTTTAAATGTTCGCTGGGTAATCGCAGTAAATGAGAGTGTGGTCCTGTTTGCTAAGGTCCTGGGGGGTGACTTGCAAAGTTTCCCTTTTCTACATATATTGACGATTTGATTGGGGTTTAACTTAATGTTACTTCACTTCATACTCAGGGTTTCCTTATCATATGACGGCGTACCAGCCCAATGGACGAAGGAAACTGCCCTCAACGACACTGACAATATGACGCCAGGGTACAAGGACACGATTCAAAGCAGAACACCGCAACAAATCTTGTTCCTGAGTCTCCCTATCTCAGAGAGCTCAAGGACACAGGAAGCTCCCGCCAACCACCTGAAACTCCAATCTGTAAATAAGGCTCTGTCGGGAAAGTTATACGCACTTCAAATGGTTTTAAACGTTTAAAAATGTAATTATACCATGCAATAATTATACGTATTAGAAAAGCAGATTTTGTGGTGCTAAGTTCCATTAATTTCTTTATTATTCTTTGAGTTATCGTGTTTTGGCAGTGCACTCTGCGAGGTCAGATGTATGCCAGCTATGGAAGTATCGCCTATCTAAATGGAACAGAAATAACACACACATATACATACTTTTGTCAAGACTAATCGCACTGACACGGGGATAACCTATAAATCATCTCATGTTCTAGATAAATGTTTAGGGACAAGTTTCTATAAGAAGACCTTTATATCCAGATGTTATAGATAACCTACAGGCGCATCTCGGATAAAATCAACACAAACGGAAAATAGTATCGCTTAGTGATTGTAGTAAACCCATAAGGCTATCATACATACACTAATTTTCTATTCTCTACATTTATAAAATATAAATATTCTAGAATGCAATGAGGCGGATGCTGTATTTGATCGTACCAGAATACTTCCTATTCCAAATCAGTTTGATCTAATTATTAAGAAGAAAAAAAACGTTAACAGCTTCGGGCCATAGAACAAATGGTGTTCTTGCTACGGTAAAATATATTCTGTCGACTTTCTACTGGCATCCGACAATACCGTACATGGCGGTTTTAACCTGGGGCAAAATTCGATGAATACATTACATGTAGTCTGGCGACGCGAGTCGAATCAACAAGTGTGGAGTCCAGTCAGCATGCACCACAGGTAGTTAGACCTGTTATCATAGACAGACGCACTAATCGATCCGACATACCCAAACTGCGTATGGTTGCTGGGAGAGGATACAGTCTGGTCCAGCTTGATACCGGAGTCGTGGGCAACAGGCAACAGCTGGAGAAATACCTGGCCAATAACTATATTGTTTAATCGGGTTGTTGATTTGATTGGGGTTTTACGATGTCGCACTTAGGGATATTTAACTCATATTACCGCGTACTAGCGCGATGGGGTGAGGGAAACCGCTCTGAGCAGCACTTGCACCAACAAGAAAAAACAAAAATAGGGCGCCACTAACAAACCGGCCTTTCGATGGCCCTCAGCTCAAAGAGCACCTGATCACAGGAAGCTCCCTGTTGTAACACGATTGGATAGTCTTTACTTTAGTTACTTTAGAGTAACGTAAACAACTATTAGCTTTTAAAGTTTGACGATCTTAAAATAATCAGATTTGACATAGTTTTTATTTTTTATTTTTGTATAAATATATGTTATATAACTATAGAACCGCCTGTCACACTATGTTCAACTAAGATATTTATTTATTTGTTTGACTTGTGTTTATACTTAAGGGTATTCATACTGATATACTGTCTACTATTTACATAGGAATCGCTTTGGTGTATGTATATCCTTACTATATGTGCTATTTCCGTTGTATGTCGATTCAATGTGTAAAAACTGAACCGAGGTAGGTAGGCCCACGCTCCTTATTAACATTTTCTCAAACTTTTTATTTAATATGTTAACACCTCACTACGAAAATGTTAGGTTTATGTCAGCTTGGGGTCGATATCCAGTTGTCCCTGTACTTGTAAATATTCATATATCCGTAAAATACGTTAAATTACACGATTTCCGAAACAGACAAAACAATTTTTGGGTCGTTAGCAGATTGTTTTTTTTTTTAGTTTAATATTAATACAGAAAAGTGTATTAAATAGGAAATATAAGAGCATTTGCCTATCGGTCTCCGATCACTTCCAGTCTTATGGTTAGCACTGGTGTCACCACTGACTAAAAACATGGCTATTATTGGCTTGAGTTTATGAGATGAACATTTAACGAATGATACTTGGATTGTTAGCTCGTATTATTAGCATATAAAATATTGGCAATACTTCCTGTTTAGCGCCGCTGAAATTGCTACTCATAACCTTAAAATCATACTGAAAGGGGACTACGAAAATATAGAGGATAGCTTTATTAATTAAAACATCAGGAATTAAAGACCCAATACCTGCGCACTTCACACAAAGTCAGATATACATAACTTTCTGTCTTTTATACCTTCTATAAAGGTTATTTGATCAACATTCGAATTTTTACTTTCAACAACAAATTTTAGCTAGTACTTGTCACGGAAGAATAAATATATTGGAGTTGTATGTATAGATAAAAATGGTGCCGTTAACAGATGTTTCCTCAGGTCTATTAAAGCCTATAGTGACAGTAATACAATAGAAAATATTTTATTGTACTTTACATTAAATGTACACAAACAATCTAATTATAGGCCTAACGCTTGCGCTCGGGGATTGGACATTAATTAAGTTATGTTATCAAGTTTAATGACAGCTCTAAAACTATTAAAACAGAAGCATTTTTAAAGCAACGGGTAAGGAAAAAAGATGAGACCATCGCACTTTCCTTTAGAAAATAATAATGGAAGAAGTAAAGTTTATTTTCTTAGTTTCGTTAATATCGACGCGACAGAACAATTAAGCAAAAATAAAACCATTAACTTTTTGCACAGACAGGGAATGGTTCGGGGATGTTTACACTAGTAGTAACATCTGGTTATGAACACGTAAATCAGAAGATAAAATAATACTGTTCAGCCGTAACTGTACATAATTAACGTTTATGGAAATTTCAGGTTAATAGTAATTATAACACATGCAACTACATGGTAACAATGGCGTCTGCAGTATTTTTCATTTGTGAGAATAGGACAAGAATTCGTCACAAATCTGATTAGATGCGACAACAAAGTTACTCTTTCTTCCCAATAATTTTGTTACCCGTTATTGTTATTGGCAAAAGAACTAGGTATAGACATAGAATCAAATCAGAGCAAACGTTATATATGAGCTTACCGTTGTCACTACATATGTACCGAGAAATTCAGTTTTTGTTCTGGGTCAATCCAATAGCCACATCTGGTGGCTAACAAATTCTCCTGTATTTGAGTCATAACCGAGTTGTGTAAAGCCTAAAGCACTTCTCTTCTACAAACTGACACATGCTGTCTCGATATGTATTGATGAATTGCGAGACCCGAGTTGGTAACAGTCCGAGTTCGGATTTCCAATTAGCTGACATTTATGTGTCACCGCTGTTGACCAATCAACATCTAGCTTGGCTGCGTGCGCTATCCTATTTCAAAAAGCGCTTATTTTCATCTGCACACGACAAAATCCCAATTTTCAACAAACTCTGGATGAACAATACCTAAATGAAAGCTGTAGAAAGCATTGGTACTCAAAACACTCGCAGGAACTGTAACAACAAGATAACGATGTCCAAACAAATTCTTCACAAGGCTATGGGAAAGGAAATTTGTTAAAGCAAAACGGCGAAATATATCAGATACATGAGTGAATTTGCTGCCAAACACAAAACAAAATATTCATCTATTTTCAATTTTGATATCATTTTTCTCATTTCGTTTTTTTCTTGGTCTTACTCGAGCAATTCGACTATTGTAGAAAAATACCAACATATGATTATTCAGTTGTTGCTTTTCTAACAGTGTACAAACTATAAGAAACGTATTTTTAAACAATATTGGGACAAGAGCAAGATACAAGATAAACATGCCAGTTTAGTTTCCAGATGACATTTAAGGCCATTGGTTTAAGTCACACTAACATTCATGAAGACTATTTATGCACAATTGACCTAGTGTTAGTTGTTTTATAAAAGGGTTTTGAACCGGCTTTAATGCTAACTCATGCTATGCCGGAACGGAACCAAAATGGAACATAAATAGTTTCCTTCCTAGTTGCCCCGACCAAAGTCTAAGAGAAAACATACTGGTTGCGTCGCTGGCGAACATTTAATGTCATTGTCTAGTCCTCATAGTGCATGTCTGTTTGATTGGGGTTTGACACTTACGTAAGGTTATTTCACTCATATGACGGCGTGCCAGTCCAATCGGTTGAGAAAACCACCCTAAACGAATCTTGCAACATAGGAGACACCACGATAAATTTACAGGACGAAAAAAAAGGACACCTCCACAAATCGGCTACCTGATGCCCCTTAGTTCAGAGAGCACCCGGACACAGGAAGCTCCCACCCAATCACGCGCTCCTGATAGAGCAGAAGATCTATTTAATTAATGGGTGTTAAACGTCTTACTCAAGTGTAGTTTGTTTATTTGTATTGCTGGCAAAGAAGAACTTGAAACTGGCTATTCACACTACAATACTGGTTGGGAACCACGTACAAACTCAGCTTCGATCCTTGGCGTCACAAGTGACTTCTCTGACAAACCCGTATGGCAGTGAGGCGGGCTCAAACCACTGAATTTCAATGAAGGGTGATCAGCAGCCTAATGCTTCATCCACTGATACACGCTTCAGCCCCTTTAGTATCGAAGCAAATAGAGCATTTTTAAAACATCTGAGGTAAATATCGTGATTGCATGAATCGAAGCTTTTTATTCGTGAAATTATTTGGTTTTCGGTTCAGAGCCCTTTGTCAAGCTCACCGATGTGTAAATATACACCACTGCTCTGTGCAAATAAATAACCCGCAACAACACAAAGCAACATTGAATCAGCGGTAAAAATATACCTTTATCTTCATTACATGTAGTTCTACATTATGCGTATATTTATCGCGAGTATTTTCATAATGGGTTACCCTGATGTTGAATGCAATTTCATTGTTATCATAGTTTTATGAACTCGTAAACACACACACACACCGAAAAAAAAGAAAAAGAAGTGAAATAATAATGAATACCCGGGACATCACATACACCAGCTAATAATTTATGCCGTACTCAAGGTTATTTCACTTATATGACGGCGTGCCAACCCAATCTGCGAAGGAAACTACCATGAACGACGTAGGCAACATGCAAGACAGGACAAAACATTTGTGCCCCTTAGTCAGAGAGCAGGGGTGCTGCGAAATGTGCCGCGCCGGAGTTCAATTGGTGGAGCGTTGGATTGCAGAGTAGCCTATCTTGCATTGTACCATAAAGGATCAAGTTCGTTTGTTGACCTAAGATATTAAAAGAAACTTTTCCAGAAAATCCGTGGAGGGCAAAGAAATCCGTAAAATCAGCAAAACAAAAGGATTCGTCGTATTTTGTCTGTTTGGATCCTCATAATGAAGGGTGTCTTTTTCACGACGAAGATTAATGGGAATCCTTAAAAAAATGTAACTTACTACTTACTTAAGTGTTTAAGTTACTAAAGATAACTAACGATAATCGAACAGAAAAAAAATAAACAGAAAGCCCTTAGAGTTCCGTGGACAACTAATTGCTGGCATCAAGCCAAACAAAGCAAATTACGGTGATTTATTTGTTTGATTGGTTGGTGTTTAACGTCAACCTGGGGCCAAAAAAAGGATTCGAACTTGTAATTGTAGCATATTCTTAACCGATTGAGCCATAGCGCGACAACCGAATTACGCTGAAATATAAACCGTGTGTTGTTATATCCGACAGTACAAAGCTTTTGACGAAAAACGGGAAGCTCTAATCCCATCAGTTTGAGCTAAAATAAATAACTTACACAACTAAATTGACAAGTTTGGGCTGTGTTACAAACACCATGCTTATATGAGGTTTTGGTTTTTGCTGGGTTTTTTAGTCAAAGTGAAATAATACTTCATCCATATATCATTAGTTAGGAATTGTGGCATATTGTTGACAACTTGAACACGGACTCGGAGAAATTTTAACACGCAAGAATCACTGATATGAACCGGTTAATATTTCCTGTTCGTTGTCGCCATTAATCTTAAAACAAATGGGATTTAACGCGGTACATGGGTTATTCCAGTGGTAAGATGGCGTGTCAGTACACTATGTAAACGAAAATCACCTAGACGTAACATGCAGAATACAATGACAAGAAACAATCGACAGCATGGATATAGAGAGCACAACGACACACGAAACGCCAGTCAGCGATCCATTATTTTCAATGACACAAAAACTAGAAGTCAATAAATTCGTGAGAAATGAACGGCTTGATTTTTTGACTTGGATTTAAAACTTATGATTATTTCACTGATGTGACGGCATGTCGGCCCAATTCCTGAAAGAAACCTCACTAAACGACACTGGCAATACAGAATACACCACAATATATTTACAGGACGACCAACAGGACACAACAACAAGTCGGCTTCTGATTGGCCCATAGTTCTGAAAGAAACCGGAAGTAGACAATAACGGAGGACAGGTTTTAACAGGACGAAAATGATGATGTTTACTCTTGGATATTTATTTAACAACATTACCCAAAAACTGTATCGATTCGTCAACATTGCTAACAAATTCACTTGCATTTGATGCTGTGCTAAACACACCACGATAAACACTTGGTATGAGTCAAGTTAAACGTTCAATACATAGTCAATTCAATACACGCAACCTAATGATTTTGTTTTTGAACAACGGAATTCTTTCTTCGATAAGATCGTCAAACAAAGCCGAGTGCTTTGTTAAGAGTATACTTTAATAACTTTAGCGATATGGACTTAAACAACACGAATACGGAATGAACAACTCACCTTAAAGTAATTGACAGTAGTTGTGGTACAATCAATAAAATAGTACTACACAATAAAAGTTGTTCAACACTAGTGTCAGACTTGAAGTTTAAACCAGCTGTTTCAAGTGGGTTAGCTGGATTGATTAATTTTAGAGTCACGTAGTTTGAGCCCAGATGTGTATTCGATTGTTCTTTGGGTGTATCAAACGTACAAACTTTTTAACATTAACAAATGCGGTTCGATAAATCGGCCAAGGTTATTTCTGTTGTAATGCACCCTCGCTTGGCGCCATTTGCTCAAACCAGTATTAATTTAAATCATAGATTAGATGACTCCGCGCCATGTTGAAGGCTAGTTAGTGTTGAATATTAAATCAGATGTTTTGTTTTACTAAAACTGATCACTATCTTCAATTAGAGAAATATGGAAGTTGAGGCACTTAAAAATGACATAAGATTTTATAAATTACAATTTCTGGTATATTTCCTGCGCAACATTTCTCGATGCTTGAAAATGGACGTTGCGCCAGAAATATACCAGGAGTCTTCCAATTTTTTTTAATGTTATTCTTATACTGATCAAATTGAAATGCATCTTTAATAAAATAAATTTGTGTTTTCGTAACTTGAGGCTGCATAATGCATAAAACAGGTATTGAAGCTGTACAGAATAAATCATCAACACGCAATCAATATATAACAGAAAGCTGTGAAGAATCTGTCCACTTTTGTGAAGTAAATAACATGCGGTGTTGTGGACAGCGAATGCTTCAGTAATAGCCTACAACAAGAATAAACAAATGTGACCCTATAACGACACACCCAGACTTCAAATATTGCCTTGAGTTTTCATAGGATAACAAATTCAATGCATTCGTTCTAACGATAATGCTGGAATCAACTGTAAGTCCGTTAAACTGTAGTATTTACACAGTTTATTTACCTTCAATAGACTTGTTTCAAAGATACAAGACGATCAAGTTTCTAAAAAAAAAAACGACGAGGACGACGCGCCTTAATCGATTTCGAGGCGGTGGTTGTTAAAATCGGCATCTAGATACTTTCTGTAGGTCATTTTATAAAACGTATAACGACTGGTTGGTTTTTGTACAAGATTGATGTCGCATTTAGAATTAGCACAAAAGTTGTGTGCACGATTAACTTCGTATTGCATAGTCTGTAACATGATGTGTAAGAAACCAAGGACAAAATCAATGAGCAAATTAGAACCACTTGAAAAACTCGACTTTATATTCTGTATTGGAAAGGTTCTTTTTACTGCATTTTTTTTTTTTTTTTTTTATATATTTCGTTGCTATTGATTTCTGGTGAACAAAGATGTTTTAGAAAGGAAAAAATCACGTGGGAGCTAAACGGTTACAAAACCTTATGTCTAAAAGAGAACTACATTAATTTCCAGTTCAAAACTACTTAAATATCAATAACAAATTAAGCAGCGCTGTTAGATTCGAAGGAAATGATTTGCATCGTCTATCAAGCAGTAGAAAAGAGACTGTGCCATTGGGTGCCTTCTAATAATCAACTATCCCATCCACATATACAGGAATCTTACAAAATTATTTTATTATCGCTTTCTAGCAGTCATAAGACTAAGTGTTTCCATAGGATCAACACGAAATACATAAATCACCGTAGGCATTTTCCACACCTAATTACGCTAATTAGAGCAGTATTTCTAATGACCAAAGTTTGCGTAATAAAAGCAGTTGTTTTCACATTGTAAGAGTTTATCCTTAGTTGAATTAGTATTCAAACAATGGCACCTGGAGGGGAGTATGGTTTTGCTCTTTCTTGTTAGCTCTGAAAGTCTATATGGTATTACATAACATAACATTGTCTATCATATACAATGACAGTACTGATGAGCAACTGCAATCGACTCTTTAATCAGTACAGGAACTGCGTTATTAAGTGTCAGATTTAAAGTTATTTCACTCATATGAAACGCGCATGTCAGATTGGGTAATGTCGCTAGCAACACACAAAGACATCCCATGACACATCGAACACAAAACAAGAGGCAGCAACAAATTGTCTTCCTGGTGCCCCTTTGAACACGAATCTTCCACTAGGCCGAAGCACCCGCTCACAAAACATTGAAAACCGTAGTGGACAACACTACTTGTCCTGACCGCCTGAAAGCGTTTAATATTTTCGA
>JAVFBZ010158920.1:0-18051 GCA_032466195.1 Katharina tunicata | reverse complement strand
TAGATTCAACATACTGCGTTAACCTGTTATTTAACACAGACGTAAATAATTTTCCGAGACAACTTAGCAAGGTGATTTGGGCGATAGTTATTGGGGTCAGATTTATCTCCCTTGTTTTTGTAGATAGGTCTTATTATGCCATTCAGCCAATCAGTTGGAATAATACCACCGTTGAAAACAGCATAATATGTAGGTAGTACGGCTGTTTTGGTATGAGAAATAAATTCATTCAGTATTCCGTCCATACCAGGTGACTTATTTTTTTCAATGACCTAATGCACTGTAGAATTTCTACTTGTGTAATAGGGCTATTTAATACATGCGAAGTTGTTTCTGTGTCAACAGTAGGAATACCACATGATCGATTTTCATCAACCTCTGTGTTTTCATTTATTTCTTTTTGAAGATCATATAGTTTATCGATAGACACCGCATTTTCTTCACGTGCATTTGACTTGTCATTCAAAATCTTCCAAAAGGATTTAGGATTGGTTTTGTTAACTATTCTTTTTAATTCCAATTGTGTAATAAGATATGGTTTTGTATTTTATGATAACTTTTTTGTATTCTTTACTAAGTTTGATCATATCATTATGGTTTTGTTCATTTTTATTCGTTTGGTATTTTTCCCGCGCTTTGTGATACCTCGCCCGAGCAGCAAAACATTCAGGTCCGAAAAATGGCTGATTATTTTCAGTAGTTTTGTTTTTGTATTTTTTATGTTCTGGTGAAACAATATCCAGACTATTTTGAAAGATTTTTGCTAAGTCTTGACCAGCCAAATGCAAAGAAGATTGTGTTAAACTATTACTGTCACTGGCCAACAAAACATCATAGTGTATAGCTCTTACTCTTTCCAGTTCAATACTTTCCAAAAATACTCTTGATATGCTACGTTTTGGAAAGGTTTTAGTTGTTCAGCGAACCCCTACAATAGCCTTTAATGTGATGGACTCGGATCGGATCCAATGCAAAACAATCTGGGAATCAGACCACAGAATAACCCTTGACGGATACGTTTCGAATTGCTCAACAATTGTGTTGACCAGTCTGGACCCTATGAGAGTTGCCATCAGTTCTAATCTGGGTATAGTTGTCTGGTGCAACGGTGCCACCCTACCTTTTGCTGAAACTAGTCTTACATCACGGTCTATCAGAGTACACCATGCTATGTATGCCACAGCTCCATAGGCCAAAGAGCTGGCATCGACAAAAACATGTAACTCAGATGCACTACTCGCCTCTTTAGGTTTTACACATCTAGGAAATTCAACTTCTCTCAATCTCTCTATATCTATGAAAATCTTTCTCCATGATAGTAAATGCAGAAGCCAATCCCAAAGGATCAAACATGGTTGAGATTTTGGACAGAATATTTCTCTTAGGGAAAACCTCAAGTTGGATGTCTTTCATCATGAATTTCAACATGTCCGAACCAGGATTCCAACCTACTCCCAGTGTCTTGACATCTTCTCCATCAAGATTGACCGGAGCACCACCTATCTCCTTATTTAAATAACTAACATCTGACATAGACACATTATGTGAACAAATCCACTCTTTGACCTTTAAACTACCTGTATCTAGGGCCTTATCTAACTCTTGCATACAATTGACCGCCTGCTTGGAAGACTCACAAGAATGAATCAGGTCATCCATATACCTGTCTCTCTTTAATATCCCCGACGCCTCAGGTAAACTCTCGTGAACTTCCTCAGCTATCTTGAGGACAACAAAACTAGCCATATCTGGTGATGGCTTGTCACCAAAAGCCACACGCTGTAAACAATAAACATCCGGTTCACGTGTTGTGTCCATATTTCTCCACAGAAATCTTTGAACTTGAGTATCTCTTTCAGGGAGAAGGATCTGAAGATACATTTTCGAAATATCTCCGACAAAAGCTACTGGTTCCCCTCTAAACCTGAGTAACACACCCAGAAGATTGCCAATCAAACATGGCCCCTTATACAATAACGAATTCAACGAAATTCCTCAATAAGGAGATGCCGGGTCAAACATGACTCTAAGAGGAGAGCTTGCCTTGTCTTGTCGATACACACCGTGGTGTGGAAGTAATACACAGGATACTTATCAGACTTAACCTTTTCTGGAGTTAAAACTTTTGCCCAGTCATTTTTGACATACTCGTTCATAGCAGCACTATACATTTCACCTTTTTCTGGACATCTCTTTAATTTATCCTACAGAGAAACCAATATTTTCTCTGCCAATGGATAGTTATCACACAGAACATTTGAATCAGTTTTTCATGGCAATCCAATCTCATATCTTGTTTCTTTCTTCACACATGAAGCCTCCATCAACTCTGAAGCTTTCTTATCGTCAGCTGACATTACTTTGGCTTCACAAATACAGTCCGACACCTGTACATCCATTATCTCAAAATCATAAAACTTCTTAATGTCAATACTCTGAACCAGATTGACAGAACAAACAGACGATATTTGCTTGGCGTTATAACAAACCATCCTAGCCTAGTACGCTTAGCCAAAGGTTGGAAAGGTAACCCCTGTCGTACCTCCTGTTCAGCGTGTAAATGACTATATTGAACTCCCACTATGAGATCAATAGCCCCTGCTTTGTGATTAAAGCTCAAATCTGATAAATGTGGAAATTTCCGTAACCAATCCCTGTCCAAAGCAGGAACAGTCAAAATTGTTATATCCACCTCATGGGCCTCAATTAAAACCTCCTCGCCCCCATGCAACGAAGAAATCCAAACTTTCACTCTTCTACTATTAGCCTGCTCTACTCTCTCACCTCCAACAACGGCAAGATCTAATAGCTCTCGACGGCCCTGTAAAATCTTTTCTGATTATTGTGGAACCAGCTCCACTATCTACAAGCACATTTCCCTCTCTTACTCTACCATTGGCCGATCTAAACTGAACCCTAACCACTGGTAAAATACTAACTTGGTCCAAAACAGACTGTGCGCCACTAGCACTGGGTGGATCTGAGTGCAGCATAACATGATGTGTTCTTGTGCAACTATTTTTACCACACTTTCTCTTAGACCTACAATCTTTACAGTTATGCCCCTTGACCAAACAAGAAAAACACAAACGTTTATCTTTTACTATTTCTATCCTTTTCTCCACTGACATATCCCAAAACTTAGGACACATGAGAAACTCTATGACTTTCCTCACGAATATAACATTTCAATCCAATTGTTTGACTATGAGTTGCATGAACCCCTCTACGCTTGTCAAACTTACCTTCCTGATATCTCTGACTGTCTCCATTCAAAACATCTCCAAAATCGGGATTTAATTCTGCTCTAACCTTTCTTTCTCAGAAACAAACTTGTGTGCTCTATTGTAGGAACTTCGCCCTTAACTCTAACATCTGCTACATAACTTTTCCACTGAACGATGAGCTGATCAGGTAGCCTTCTGATTATATTTCGTAGAGTTTCGTTAGAATTAATATCTGTGTACGCATTGAGCCTCCGAAAAGTTGCCTGACAATTAACAATATCCATCCAAAAATCACAAAGACTATTTCTGTCTTTGACTGAGATTTTTTCGCCCTTCGCCAACCGATTCACAAACGCGCGTGTAATCAGACTCGGTTGTCCGAATTGCTCTTTCAGTGTTTTTAGCGCGGTCGCAAACATAATTTCTGAAGAGCCCAACCAATTAATAGCTCGCTTCGCTTCGCCCTCAATGTGCATTTGTAATTGCATTAAGCGCATATCATCAGACAGATGTGATTTATCATGAATGGGTATCTTAAACCGCTCAACAAAGTCCACATATCCCAAAGGATCCCCATTAAATTTTGTTAACTGAATAGCTGGGATGTCTTTCACTGCTTCTAATCTGTATAGAGCCTGTGCTAGAGACATATCATTATCTAAAGTAGGTAATACTGTTTTCTTGAAATCCAACTATCAAATAAAGTTCCATTTACATTATCATTGCTGGACATTCTACCATTTGAATTATTTACTGGTAAATTATGATGAATATCATTAGTGTTATTAGAGACTGAATCACTATCAATGTTTATCATAGCCCCAGAAGTAAGGCCTGTATCTCTCACACTTTGTGACCTTGATGTCTCAGCTCTCGTCACTGGACGCCAAGTCTCACCACTGAATTCCTCAGTCACCAGTAATCTTAAATAATCATGAACCTTTCTTTAATGCTGTAAAAATCATTACAAATTTCTGTTTCCCATTGGTCAAATTTGCTCACCTCACTCTGATCATATAATTCACCATTTAACTCACATGCTAAATCAAAGCCATGTTTTATTTCTTGTAGTTCTCTTTCAAATCTTCTATGATTCTTATCATTTTGTTTAATATTTTCTTGTAGTCTTCTTATGGCTCTGGTTAATTTCCCTCGAAACATTTTCTTCTGTGTTTTACCTCTGCCACTCTGTCATTTATAATGGACCCTGTACCTTCTTGTACATCAACATCTGCTGGGACCTCCACTTCACTCATTTTGAACAGCTAGCTTATGGTTTCCAATCCTATCACCAAGTCTAAATGTACAGCCAGGTATACTCAGTTTGCCTATATATCGGCACAGTCACTCACCTTCGCTGTTCACTCTTGAAAGCTCTTTAGAAATCTTTGGTACGAATAGAACGAAACAACTCAAGGACACCAGAGGTTCCTTTAATACATACGTATGTTGTATATATGGCAGTACTGTTGTACTGTAATTTGTATTACACAATATAATTCGTGCATTCTGTGATGTGTAATATACGCATGAAAAACATTCTGAAACAAACAAAAGAAAAGAAATATCTTAGAACAAATATCTAAGAATCAAAAACATTGCTAATGCTATTTCACTTCTGCACCTCGGTTGTATCCCTCACAATCACATTCATTTTAATATCAGTTTTATAGCCCAATTATGCAGTATTTATTATACTACAATAAAGCATCAACATTTTGTTGTTATTCTTTGTATTTGTCCGATATAAAAACTAGTTTTAACATTCAGCACAAAATTCTTTTAATTCACAATTCTCCGATATTAATTACTCTTAGAATAATGATCAAACATATTGTCACGTGACATAGGTTCAAGCGACACAACATACAATATGGCGCTTCGCAAAGCGATCAAAAAGAAAAGTTAAACTTCAAAATGTAACACAAATTATAATTTACATTTAGCGCTTTATGCAGCCACAAATGCACTGTTACCTAAAGAGTTAGCCTCCGTAGCCTTTGACTTGATTAGCCGTCAAAATCAAGGAAAATGTGTAAAAATGCGAAGACACATGTTTGCCTTCTCCGCTCGCTGGTCCCAGTCCACAGAGTGACCCGTATGTAAAAACGCGCCACTACAAAAGGGTAACCGACAGCAATCCGTCCACAAGCGGAACCTACGCAACAACTAGTTTGTGTTTGGTCCGCATGATATGTATACATTATGTCATGTATAACATATTCTGTCTAACATAAAAGCCTACCTAACTCCACTTCTCTATATTGTCCTAACCTACCTATATATGTTCTTAAACATGTTGTTATTGTGAACTCTGTCCCCTCTTGATTTAGGCGAGATAATATGTACAGGCAATGGCATAACGGCATGTTAAGTTTCTTGGGCGCATAAATCTCGAATGTAACAATTTGAATTTTGGATTTGAATGCGCCAATCAAACAAAACAAACCAACAAACTCTTTGTATATGTTTAACTGGTGATGGCATAATAATCTATACCACAAGACTTCCTTGTTAGGAGTTTATGTTATAATGTAGATGTGGGCTTTAGTACAAAAAAAAACAGGTATTATTGGGCAAAAGAATCGATAAGCCTGGTCTAGTTGGGGTTGGTGAGTGCAACCAATCAGCGATCGGGATACAACACCAGTTCTCGTGAAGGTCTGCGTTCGAACGTCCAATCTACTAGGAGCGTGTAAATATTCCCCTAATCTTTGGTTTTTCACTATTTTACACGCGTAAATTTTAAAGATAAATGCCTGTATTGTATTGGTCCCAAAGTCAGCATAACGGAGAACGAGCTATTTTGTATTTTGATTGTGACGTCACCGGTTCATATACACAACTAACATTATAGTAAAAGGGAGCTTATACAAAGATATAATTTTTAAGGCTGATACTTATTGGTTTTGAAACTTTTATCTCGCAAAATATATTCTCCACATACATAGCTGCCCTTTTCAGTGATTTTATTTACAATATATATTGTTATCAAGGTAATCACACTGGCACAGGGATATCGACTAATTAAAGCCGATAAATCTTCTCATGTTCTAGATAAATTCTCAGAGACAAGTTTCTAGATAGACCTGAATCTCAAGTTGCTCTGGATAACCTATAAGCGCATCTCGAGAAAAGGCAATACATGTAACATGTATATTGTGAAGATAAACATCTTGTGAATATGTAACACACCTAATTGTGAAAATAAGCACAACCTGAAAAATGTATTGTTTAGAGTTAGTAGTAAACCCCTTAGTCTACCAAATGAAGATGAGGGCAATTGAGGGTTATGTGATACAGAAGGGAGGTTCGTTTTAAACAAGAGGTCATTGAGGGATTTGTTCTTCTTGTATGCTATGATAGGTCTCTGTGTAGAGTCTTATATTTTAGGTACAATTTTTTGATATTCCTGTATTTCCGTTTGGTTTCCTCTCCAGAAGGAAAAACAGGATTTTTTTTAATCGGTATGATTTCAAAATGATCTATGACCGAATGGCCAGGAATGGAGAAATGTTCACCAATTGGAGAGGTTATCTGCTGTAATCTGATTGAACTCAAATGATCGTTGGCTCTAAGCCTAAGAGGATTTTTGGTTTCTCCAACATATTGTTTCAGACACTTTTTACAAGTGATGGGGTAAACCACATTTTCAAAATCACAGTTTAAAACATCTGCCAAATAATATACATTTTTAGTTTGTTCCCCAACGAAGAAAGCCCTCTCTGGTATGTAAAAGTCTAGCTTACAAATTGTCTTCATACATTTGGAAGACCTGTCTGACAATATTACAGGGTGATTCTGATGTTTTCGTATAGGTACTGATTCTGTAGATTGGCCTACATTATAACTGTTCAGTTTTCTGAGGGTTTCAATATATATATATATATATTCACCTTATAACCAGCCTGCTGTAGAATGCACTATAACGCCCAGACTCACTTGAGTAGGCTGGTAAGTAGCGTAGACACAAAGCCGAATAAAACAGTTTAGCAGGAAATTGTCTAATGTGATTATCTCCAAATTAAATATTACTGCAATGAATTTAGGCCGATGAGCTTAAAACATTTACTATATAACATGGGCCTTCAGATACAGTTGGTTTTATCGTCCTAGCAACTATGGTTCAATGACTACGGTGATGTCAATTGTTTGTATAAATTATGGTTTTCATGCCTCGTGCCTTGTTTGACTGTTGTCTGGGATATAGTTTCACACATTTGGGTTCTTGGAAACATGTGTTTATCAGTAGCTTTAACAATTGCCAGGTTAGCAGTGTGTGCACACATGTGCTTGGCTTACATTGAACATGCTTACCTGCCAGGTGACTCCTCCGATTCAGAGTGTTTCAGTGAATGGACACTTCCGGAGATAACCCATAACACCACACCTTATCCGGAAGTGACGAAAATTACTCTCAAACCAGACATTTTTCAGGGAATTTTCGTGCACATTGAGGTCAAATGCAAGAATCAAGTGAAAAACCTAACGCGCTTGTCAATCAATTGAAACATGCAATCCATCAACCACTCCAAATATACTAGCCAAGGAAGTATAAAAAAGCCAAGGAAATCTATAGATGTGTGCAGATGGGGTTGGACCGGTTCATATGTAAGCATGTATGCCAATAGTATGTAGGGCCACACGTTGTATTTCTGTATACCACACCCACACCCCGAAATAGCTTTCTGCCAATCAAATTCACCAAGGTCAATTGGGTCAGCAATGATCTGGTTGCGGAGAGTATAAGGTCAGAGTAAAATACCGTAAGGCGGAGAAAACACTCAACCATTGACAGCCATTTGCAATCTTGACATATCATGTTGCATGTTCAGGTATAGCATGGACAATCATCGCCTCGGTTTTGATGTTTTAAAGCAGGTAATCAGCTCAAAAAGTCTTCTGTTGAAACAATATAACACTTGTTGGTTTATATATTGTTTGTATTCTCTTCTTAAGAGCATTATGTTTTTTCGCTTCCCATACCTACTTACATGCTCAGTGTTAGCCGGTACTGTGGATAGTTCACAGCCTGGCTCATATTATATTTTTGCAATTAGTGCTTGAACTTCATTGTTTATACGTTGTGACCCTTATGCGCTCTGTTTATTCGGGTTTTATTTGTGCATCGTACATGGCATTCTGTTATTTTTATGCGCTTGTATATACGTTCTTTTTCTCACATTTTGGCCAACCCATTACATAAGACATGGTTAAATTAGTTGTATTGTGTTGTCTGTGCCTTGTTGGTGTGCCAACCATTTATTATCACACTAGTTCCTTACGTCGGATCTACTCGTCGGCTTTTCACCCGGAAACCATTCTATACACGCGTTAGCGGAGTTTCCTCTCATCAATAAAAGTTCATAGAACAGCTTGAATGCTGACGGATATTAACACCCAACTCTTGTTGTTTTCCCTATTTTTTTTATTTTTTTTATGTGCTAGTCATTTGTACAGACGGCAGTTTTAACTTCAAACAAATTACATGTAGTTAGCTTATCAATGAAAATTTGGCAAATTAATACTTGGTTCACTTTCGGTTACGGTACTGGTTTCAGTTGCTATTAAATTGGTGGGCCATATTTTGAACCGGTTGTCCCGGGCTGGTTGGTAGAGGAGAGAGAAGGAAAACCCTAAGCCCAAGCTTGGCGACATCCGATTCCTCCATTTGTATAAAATGGTCCATTGATTCACTTCGTTGACGTATGTAATGACTAGGCATTTTGAATATAGCTGTAAACGTCATAGATAGGCTGCTGAACTTTGACCTGATTAATCGACCTATGAAGAAATCTTAACTCTTTCACGTGACTTGATTCTCTTGTTGCATTGGTCATTTCGGCCTAATATTATGCTAAATAGTTCTATTTTTTTTGTCTTCATTTTCTTTGCTGTTACCTGCTCTATGTCGATTTTCATTGGCGCGGAATGCACTTGATGTCCTATAGGATACGTTTATCTACATGCGATACAAGTATTACCTGCAGTGGTAAATATACTGCTAATGGGTTAAAATAAATGGCCTGTCATTACACTAAAGCCAACAATCGGAGGTGACAGACGGTACCGGAGATAGGCGAAGTTGAACTAGAATGCCGATTCCTCTTTAAGGAATGAGTTCAGTAGTTCGGAAGAGGAGGAGGGGTTCGACGTTGCCCATTCTAGATCTGGTGCCTAAAACCTTGGCTATTTGGAAGGTTAGGCCTCAAAATGGGAAATTTGTTTCAGTTTAGAAAGATAGAGGCCCCCGAGAATTCTTTTGCGGATTTGGCTGATCGATGTCTATCGTTGGCTCGAAAAGGGATTCCCAAGATTGACCACGACGTTGTTCAGCCTATTGAGCATTTTTTCCGTGGATGCCAAGAGAAAAGCGCTACCAATTTCGTGGCAGAACGCCATCCACCCACTGTCGCCCGTGCCTTTAAATAACTGTTGATTACCTTAAATACCCATCAAACCATCCAGGGTATGGCTACCACCAGCCAAGTCAAGTTTGAAACAGTGTTGAAAGGTTTGAAAGTTTGAAAGGTTCGCCGGGCTGAACTTACGTCCGTGGCAACTCAGTTATAAGGGTTGGCGGAGTATCTTAAACGCAATGGGGCTTTAAGAAGGGATAAGGGCACCATAGTAATTAACCCCAGAAGTCAGTCACCCTCGGGTTGGTCCCATATAGGTCTTCCGCGGTACCACGGAGGGTGGCCAGCTGGTCACCTTGTCGCTCTGTCTATTTTTTGTTTGCAGGCAGCCTGGGCTCTTTATTAGAGAATGTCCTAAGAAAGCTACGGATGATGATAGCGATTCCACCGCTAAGAATCATTAAAACTCTAAAGGATAGTGCTACCCGCAGGGAACCCCTAGTAAATGCCCCGTTAAACAATGTTGACAGGCGACGACGGGGAATAAAAGCACCTGGAAAATGGTTGGCCCATGTATGGTTGGCCCTAGCTCGCTCTCCGCGGTGGTGGACACTGGTTCAGAAGTCACCATTGTCCGGGACAACGTTTAATTGTTGATATCCCATCAGTTCCCTTCCATAGGCTTAGCAACCATACGGGTGCCTTCCCGGGCAGTGCCCGTGATGTTCCTATAGATACCGGTATTCACTTGAATGTAGGTAACCGATTTAATACAGGGAATTTACTGGCCGCTTCCATGAGAGAAGCTGTTATATTGGGCTACGATTTCCTATCTCAAGTTTATTGTCTAGTAGACTTTGACCGTAATGAGCTACGTTTGGGTAGCGAGATAGTCCGTGCGGCGGCTAAATGAGGCCCCACATGGCAACAGAGATAAACCACATTCATGATTAACGTAAAACTGTTCCTCGAGTTTGTACGTTACACGGTTATGCAGATGGTCTGTATAGTATACCCAATGTGCTCCAGAATCGTGACTGTTACACACCTAGTTGTTAGCCGGCTGGCTTGCCCTGTAGGGGTGTAGTCAATATGTCCGGAGGGCCGGGTGCGCCGCTTTCAAGTCTCCAGGGGGGTAGTCCTTTGAGCACAAACAATGGAGCTATCCGTTTGACTGACTCTACCGATCACACTGCTCTCTGCCGGTGGCATAGCCAATAAAACAAGCACAACGTTGACAATGTTGCAGGGCGCGCGTTGCAGACCCCGAGTTGATTAACACTTTCTATGGCTCAAAGTTTTTATCGTACGTTTGAAGGACGACACCACTCACCACGTTCAATTCACTAGTTAAGGCTTTTCGTTATTTCTGGCAGTTGCACCAGTTTGATCATGCTCCTCAGCATGTGCGCGATGGTTGTAAGCACCCCAATAAAACGTTCATACTCCCCGGCCAGTTGAGTGTTGTACATATACTTATTTGGCCAGCACTTGCTGTCGAGCATTCGTATTGGATGTCACCGGGGACGGGGGACCTCGGTGGATATAGGTTTATGTACTATTGCCCATCAAGGTGAGGCTATCAGTGCGATTACGGTGGAGTGTCTGATCGGGGTAGGGTTGTTGGAACGTATCATCTGGTTTGGTGTTGCAGGTGGGCGTACAAATTTCGGCCAGCTCTAAGAAAGTCAGAGCCTGTCGTTCCTGCTGAGTCAGAGGATGGCGTGTGACTCGTGGGCTGTCTCAGTAGAAGGGTGGAGTTGGTAGGATTTGTGAAGCGCAGGATAGTCCTGCAAGTGACGACTAAGGCGAGAGCACCAAATAACAAATGTGTGGGTAGGATGATCAAGTTCACACCAAAGCCGTTGTTCATTGCTTGCAAACCAGCTATTATCAGTAAGCCGTCAATAAATCAGGTGATAAATCTGGTCAAAAGAGACGATTTGAAAGCTACAGCCTGCAAATGCCAGCATTGCGCCCCAAACATTTTATCAATCTGAGCAATACAATGCCGCTCTCGTGTAGTTATGTACCGCTGGTGTGAATGGAACTTTTAGCCGGAACAGAATGCTTACCTCCATCTAAAACCCCCAACCTATTTTAAAATATTTCTTGTGGGCGGAAATCCTGGGTGATACAGGACAACCACTCGCTCAAACCTAACGGTAGCGTTAGGTAAGACGTTGGGTCAAATGCAAAGGCCTAATTAAGGGCCACCAAACTCGTACCCAAAGAGATCTATCCCACATTATTTGCACAATTGTTTGTTTATTCTTTTTATTTATTTATTTTTTATGTATTTGTTTTTAAATGTCTACCATTTCTTTTAGCTATTCAAATGTCCTTTTTATTGTCTTTAGTGTAGGCGAGTTGCGAATAGCAGTCAGTACCGATTAAGATTAACCTCCAGGAATCCAGAGGTTATAAAAAAATCGAACTCTATTGGTTTATATAGAATAAATATTTTATTAAATATCAGATCAACAATATGTATAAACAGATTTACATTTTAATTAAATACGAACAGGCATCGGCGAACTGAAGTGGAGCTTTCTCACCATCAGCAAGCTGGCGTTTCAGTTTACTGAGTCTGTCATCTATATTCCTATATCGTCTCTTCTTCAATGGAGGTGGGGCTCTTCCTTCCAGTTGTGTCATCTTTATTTCATTGGCAGCCTGTTCTTTTTTGAAGATGGTGATAAGCTCAAATATGTTTGGATGCGCCTTCATTACTGCTCCATTCAACTTTCGATGCCATCCTTCAACGTGATTGATGGTTCTGGGCCCGTCGTTGTCATGGTGGTTCCATACATGTCGAGCAAAGTTTCCCTCCATCCTTGTCTGGATCATGTAGTCGGCCAATTCGACAAATGCAGATGGTGCTTCGCCCATTACGTCAACCCAAACATCATCAACTAAGTGAAGGGGAAATAGTGGAAGGACACTTATTCTTCTTACAAACTTGTACAGGTCTGGGTCGGTTTGGTAGACTGTCTGGAGCCCTATCTTTTGGGCCTGCCGCCAAATACACTGGGTATAGTGGAAGAAACATCCACTCGCATCTGCATCAGGGAAGACTTGTCATATTGCGTTGTGGGCGGCTAACTCATAGTCAAGTTGGAAGCGTTGGACGTTAAAAGCGATCCCACGGGCTGCCATGTAGTCCATCAACAGTCGAAACAGTCTGTCATATGTAGTCTGGGATTTGTTGGGCCGAACGCTGCAGACAAGGGGGAACATCTGGCCATCTACAAAGGCATGGAGAGTATAGACCTGTTTGAAAATGCGTGGTGCTGCAAAAAAGGTTCCATCTGCGTAGATAACTGAAGCAGCAGCCAGATGCCTCAGGTTGATGTTCACCCCGGTGAGATCCCGCCATTGGTGGTTAATCTCTCACTAATCCCCCTGGTAGGCGAGTTGCGAGTAGGCAAATTTAAAAAGTAGGCAAGTTGCGCATGAACCAGTACCTTACATCGACAATACAGCATAAGCCCTTTGTTGTTATGTACAAAGGTGCTACCACCACAAATGCTCACTCTATACTACTTACATCTCAATATCACAACAGAACCATATCTTTTACTACTTCTTACTTTCTCCGTGGGCGGAAAACTCTACAGTCATGGTCCGCTCTTCAGACGACTCACGCACAAACACATGGACTGTCACTTCATTGCTTCTGCTGTAGAACGGCTTGAGTAACACAATCAACAAAAAATTCATGCTGAGTATCGGGAAGATTATGAATTCCAGTCGTTTATCTTTGGACATAGTATTTATTGAGATAATATTTGCTATACTTGTCGTTCAACAAGTTGTCTTTCACCAGTTTCCAATACATGTCAGTCTATCTCTAAATTGAATAAGTCGATTGGTTGCTTATTGACTCCGTGTAACAGCGACTGGAAATTAGCAGGGAATTGGTTTTATTTGCGTTATTCGAATAACGATAAACGAACTCCATGTTTACTTCAACTGCGTTTGTTGCTATTCGAATAACGAATCCTCTGGTAGCATTAACTGTTTCATTGTTATTCGCATGTTAATATTTTGTTACCGACTATCTTACGGAGGAGAGCGCTTAGTGGGCAGAACAAATGGTCACTTTACCGTCCTAATTCAGAAACAACTTATGTCTACTCAGGTAGAACAATTTTTAGCCATACCACCAGTTTTCTTGATTCAAATAACGAACCCCTTGCCAACTTTAATGGGTTTTTTTATTGTTCTTCCGAAGGCTGCTTTACTTGGTTCTGACCATCTTACAGGCAATGAAATGCTTACTCCAACAGGACATATTTTCCACTAAACCGTCAATCATAACGATTCCAAAAACGGTCCACATGCTAACTTCAACTGTTATTCGATGACTGAGTTGCATTGCCTTCAACATTAGATGGGCGAAAATACAGCCTTGTAAAGCGGTGACTTCCACTTTCGCCAACTCCTTTTGTTTTAATTAGTCAATTGCTAGTTGGCGAAGGTGGAATGGTGAAGGTTTGAAAATCAGGAAACAAAAGTAGGATTATTCGGATTAAATTAGATTAAGACTTTATACGCAGGAGATTTATTTACAAACAAACATACAATGCAAAATTCAAAATCAGTCTCCAAGCTGCAAATAAATACGAGGCACTGTCAGCAAATTCAACTGACGACATTACACCATTATAAAGTCTCTGTTTTAAGTCGTTCATCTTTTGCTCTATGGTTCTATATTTTCTTCGTTTCGGTGGAAACTTGGCTCAACTATTTACAAGTTGAGAAAGCTTTGTTTCTGTGACGGCCTGTTCTCTGTTTGCTACCCTGATAAACTCAAATCAGTTCGGGTGAGCTTTCCCAGCTACTGGGTTTATTCTGTGATGCCATCCCTCAAGGGTGTTGTTTGTTCTGGGACCATTCTTTTGATTGTGGTTCCAAACATGCCTGTCTCAAATTCCTTCAACCCAGTTTTCAGTGACGTAGTCCATAAATCGTGTATATTCTTCACTCAGCTCAGCATCATCTCTGACGCATACCAGTAATGTTCTGTCATTCTTGGACAGTAGTCATGTGATAATATTATATATTAGATGAACTTCACTCAGCTCAGCATCATCTCTGACGCATACCAGCAATGTTCTGTCATTCTTTGACCGTACTCATGTGATAATATTATATATTAGATGAACTTCACTCAGCTCAGTATATCATCTCTGACGCATACCAGTAGTGTTCTGTAATTCTTTGACAGTACTCATGCGATAATAGTATATATTAGATGAACTTCACTCAGCTCAGCATCATCTCTGACGCATACCACCAACTGGCTAATCTTTACCCCCTGTTGCCCGGGCTCGGCAGGTTACCGAAATTACCTAGTTGGCGAAAGTGGAATTTTTGAGGTGTTAAAGTTGGCAAAAGTGGAATAAACCTGTAAAGCAACCTTCAAAAATCAATAAAGCACTTTAAGAAATCATGCGATTCGTTAGTAGACTCATAGTTATTAGCGTTATTGTTGAAAATTTGTTCTGTTGGAGTAAGCGTTTCTACACCGATAATCTATTGCAATGATTCGAATAACGAACCCCTTACCAACTTTAAGTTGGGTTTTTCGAAGGCTTGCTTACATTTCTATCAACAGATTACCGGCGAAGAAACGCATTCTCCAACAGAACAAATTTTCAACATTATCGTTATTCACAATGAGTCGAATAACGAATCCCCTGATACCCCCAAGTGTTTTATTGGTTTCGAAGGTGGGGGGTCGTTATTGCAATCATGATATTTCGCGGTATTGTTAAAAACATTCTTCTACACGAGTAAGCTGCTTTTCGTCCGTCTTGTTTTGCCAACAATTTATTCGAATCACTAGGACGGTATAGTTACAAAATTGTTTTGCCCGAACAAGCGCTTCTTGTCTCTATAACAGTATTCTTCGAATAACAATAAACCCAACTGAAGTTGCACGCGTTTCGTTTTTTGGTAATTCGAAAATCAACAAAACCAGCTGAATTTATCAGGGATAAATTGTTTTTTGTTAATCGAATAACAAAAACCTCAGCTGAAGTTTTCTATTATTCGTTATTCGAGTAACAAGAAACGAACTCCCTGCTAACTTCAGCTCGCCGTATCATTTGACCCTGTCACGCCACTGCAACAATGAAGCCACTTATCTTTCAATGTGCGAAACAAATATTTTAATGAAATTACAATTAATGAAAAATAACGACAGTATAAAATACTAATTACCTGCTGATTAAATGTAAATTCACAAACTTTTAGAAGACTGGTGGTATTGTCCCAGTCAAGTACTTCTACGTACAAATCTTCACAGTTTTCCATATATCTTCTCCAAGTTTGTGCGAAGTACAGAGCAACTAGTTCTCCTGAAAATGAATAAAGACATAAGATCAATCCGAAATACGTTACTGAGAGGGAAAGGTTCTTTAAACATTTCAAAATTGTCAGTGCTTAGAGTTAGTCACAGTGCAAGAGTATTCGTAAATCAATACATTTTTATCATCATCATGGTAGCACTCACAAGGACAAAATTTAAACGTCTTGTTTCAATGGAGATCGTGATAATGAATATTTTAAAAGATTGAGTTTAGCTAATTCACTGGTATATGGCATGATTTTAGGTGTGTCTTCTGTAAAACTACAGGTTTGATTTCAGAAAGCGATTTGTTTCTGGAACAAAGAAATTCATTCAAGATGCTGTTGACTGTAGGTGATATAATTATAAGTGAATGTAATATTTTCTTCAATTCCGCAAAAAAAGTTCTGATTAAGGTCCACAATCAATTGAAGATTTAAATGGTCGTATGTGTTTTAGATAAAATAATAGTGTCACCTTGTTGCTCTATGATACTACTACCCAGTTATTTAATGTTTCAAGTCAGAACTAAAGTATATTTCGTTAGCAAGAACAAACCACGGTGTTAGATAGGGTTTCAGTGTTTTACCTGGTTCTGCTATAAGCCTCCAACTCTTAGAAACCTCCGAAGCTGTGAAGTCAACAGTATAAGTAATTCTGACAGGTAAAATCAACTCTTCAACTGTACCTGATAAACATTTTAAAAATGAACTTAATCAGTTATTTGTTGTTTTGTCATGGAATTAACCTACACTGTGCTCAAGAAACGACACTACATTGAGATCTAGATATGAACAATATCAGAAAAATATATTTTAAAATATTTTACGTTAACAGTATTTTCGTTTTTTGGGATAACACTCTCTGAGACCTTAAGGTCGCATGGCTGAGTGGTTTAGGTGGCCGGAATTTACCGCTGACTCGGTGCCTGACTGAGGGTCGTGGGTTTGATTCCCGCAAGGGTTTCAGCCTGCAAAATGTTCTGAACTAGAATCTGTTCAGTGTTATCCAAATAAACGAAAATACTGTTAACAGTCCCTTTCTAAACGACACAAAAATATTTCAATATTTTACGTTATTTATAAAGTTTCAAAAAGTTATTATAATATTACTATTTTTCTTAGATAGAAAAACTAAATCGACGGAACTCTTAAAAGGGATTTAAAAAAAAAATAGTTGTTGATTTAAGAGACGTTTTACGAATTAGAGACGCTAAATATGGGGAACTAAACACAGCGTCTTACTATTATTATTTATAAAAATAAATGTGTATTTTACTGACCAATATTTGGCATTTGTCCATAGGAATTCCCGAGCAGAATCAAAATGGTTATCCAAAACTTAAGCACGAGATACAATGATTGGAACGGCATGGTTATAACCTTCACTGTGTATCTAACGTAGTGGAAACTTCAGCCATTATGCCTACAAATTCAGTTAATTCTTATTGCATATTTCATATTTTCGGCTCTGTTATTTGCAAAAACATTAATTTTCTGAGAATAACATTTTCAAAAATACGTGTAAGTGTGTAAATCAAATTGTGTAAATCACTTTACTATTACCAGTTGTCTTATTGTATACAATTACATCTCAATTTTTTTATAATGTTACTATAATATATATACCACATTATATATTCTCACAAAAATAACTTTCATCAAAGTAATGTTCGATTGATTGGGGTTTACGCTGTGCTGAAGGTCAGATCACTCATATGACAGTTTGTCTACATATTGGCTGAATTTAAACCACCTTTAATGACGTTGTAACCTAACAAGAAATATCTGCTTCATAATAACCCTCACCGCCGCACCAAATCGACTTCTTGATACATTTAAGCTTTGACAAATTCCATTACCTGTGCTGATGTGGCTTGGTATAATAAAAATGTTGGAAATTCCGTTGAACTGACTCGAAGAACTGCTTTGGAATATATTCCGATCCTATTCCTTGGCCACTTCTTCAATGACTGACTGATCTTCCGTTCACATATTGAAAAGTTCGATCTTCAGCGTTTAGGTATCTTGTTTCGAAACAGTTAATTCAGCCATCGGTTTAAAGTTAGCCCAGCGCCTGACGACAGGAGTACCGGTCCGTGATGATC
>JAVFBZ010158909.1:2080-18052 GCA_032466195.1 Katharina tunicata | reverse complement strand
GTAAACTTTTTATTTTATTTCAGAATGATATACGTTTCCATGCAAAAGCTGAAAATATATACTCAAACATTGCTCTCGGTGTTTCTAATATGCTAACCTCTGGCGGGTTATGTTCTAAAAGCAATTGCCCACTGACAGTATCTGTTAGATGGTCCCCATAATTATAGCTGGCTTGAGACATGTCCTTCAGTCTGGTTTCCAAAGCATCCAACTGGAGACATAGGGTGGTTACTGTGATAGATAAATGAACGATTCAATCTTAGGAGAATTTCGAAATGGTGACAGTTAAGGTATTGTAGATACATATAACATACTTTTAAGGGTAACATTCAAATTATTTAACAATACCAGCAACATTTTCGTCAGGAAAATCGGCAAAGATAGAGTAAAAAAATAAAATGCTTAAGTATATGCAGTGTGCTTAAACAATGTAAGCTTATTTCAATAAAGATTATATATAAAAAAAAAAATAAAAATAAAAAAAATAGAATAGATAACTTTGCCAATATTTTGCTGTAAAGGTTCAAAAGATAGTGAAATGCATTTGTTACAAGGTACGTTTATTGCAAGTAATGCACAATGTGTAAAGCTCCCTAATTCTGTCATAAGGCATTTATAATTCCTTGTACTTTGCTATGCATAATGTATAATCCCTTTAAGCTCTTTTGGCTAAGGGTCATCAGGAAACCGATATGTTGTGGGGGTTCTGTTTGTTTGCCCTCTAAATGTGTCTTCTGTGTTGCCATCGTCGTTTAAGGTGATTTCCACTACGGTGCCTGTTTGGGTGGGGTTTTACGTTGTAGTTAAGGTTATTTCACTCATATGACGGCGTGGCACCGTAGTGGAGTGAAATAACTACAACGTAAAACCCCACTCAAACAAACAAACAAACCTTTTCAGTTGTACCTTTTCAGTTAATGTAGACTGTATAATTACTTTTCAGTAATGCATTCTGAATAAACAATTGTAATACACTTACGATGAGGATTGACGTGATACTCCAAGATGTCATGTTCGCCAGGGGGTTGTCGATTCTCAGGCCAGTCTTCGTACTTCATTATGTTGGTAACAGTCTGAAAAACTGACCATACATCTTCAGACAGAGTGCGAACAGAGGATTTCACTTTCTGCAAAATTACACTTGTCTGTCTTACCTCTAGGGCCAGACTTGGCGAAATCACTGGTAACAGTTTGACCTGCATTTGAACAAGCTTGCTGATGGTTACAAAACAGTCCGTTACAACACGAGAGGACTCCATCGGCAGGACTTGTTTGAAAATTCTGTCAAAAGTGACCTTGTGCATTCCAGTTTGTGGACTCGCCATCTTGGATGGGAGATTCCACAAATACTTCTGTACAATGTTTTTAAAATACACTCAAATTCGATGGGAATACGACAATGAAAGTCATAAATGAATCTGCCTTCTCGGCTTCCGACATTGTCGATTTGGTTGTTAACGTTGTCAACGAAGCGTCGTGAGGTAAGACGTCACAGGAAACTATAACGTCATAGGTGAACCTTCGCTATTTATATTTTTCACGGATTCATGGGGTGGCGCTGCGAAAATACGTAAGGCTATGCTCTTCAGACGCCACGCATTGTGACGTCGTACCCAAAATATGTACTGTACCGTTATTGCGTATGCATCATTAGTAAAGAAAATTTTGTGACGCTGCATGTGACACACCATCTCACGTCAAAACAGCAGATCGACGCGCTTTGATGTCAACATGGCGCTACCGTGAAATTGACAAAAGCTCGCCTGTGATAGGTATATGAATATGCCTCAAAATGATACATTTCGTTAGCCTTTTTACCGCCGTATGCACATAAACATATAAGCAAACCGAGTGAATTTCATATTTATGAATACGTACAGTGACATTGTGCAAAACAAAAAAATTACATCCATGTTCCAATTATTTCTGAATGACAAGGCGAAGTGGTTCACACGCTGTAACTTATTGATGGGGACAGAATACCAACCCAATTATCTTCTATTAACTTAGTTCATATTTCTTCATATCTTGCACAGTCATGATGATTCCATTAAATATATTGGTACGACGTATAAAACCCCAAACAAATATTTTGCAAAAAAAAAAAAGGGAGGAGGAAGGGAAACTTCCTGTATCTGCCTTTTTGCGCCTGAATAACTTCGTAACAGGCGATTCTTTAAAACCCATCTTTCTTTAAATTAATATCATGTTTGTACATAGTATGTTATGACTTTTTAAAACACATTTTAAATATTGCAGTTTCATTCTTCAAGGCAGGAATGAGTATGCACTATTATAAATGTAGATAATAGAGCCATGTATGAGTATCATCTATGATCTAAACCACACTCGGAAGTCATTGAATGGACTACACACATCATCTCGGACGTGATACGATCATCGTCATTTTAGCCGGAACTTTTTCACAGCCTAACTGCCAATGTAGATAGATCCCAGAGTTTCTATTTTGTTACACCCAGAACATAATTTACTCCTAAACTAAACATTGTGCATCTAAAGCCATAATAAATTCGGTCTTTAACCCCATGTTTGCTTATGTGTTTGTTGTGCCTGGTAAAAAGGCTTCCGGTGAACAAAATGTATCATTTTGAGACATATTGATTCATACACCTATCACGGCCGAGCTTAGTGGTGGCGGCAAAATAACGAGAAATCAAGTGAGGTTTGAATGTCAATTATTTCCTGGTTATTGCCTTATTGGGAATAAAGTTGCTATTCAAATCAATCACCATATCATGGCGGTATTGATCTATTACACATAGTTTCCGAAACAATCAATGATAAAGCAGCTTTTGTGTACAACAAATATTTTGTTAATGAAAGTATTTTGTAAGAAAGGAAAAAAGGGTGGGTGGGGGCTGTGTCTCTCAGTGTACAACACCTGAGTTCTACTCGAGTGGGTTAAAGCCACAAAATTTCAGCACATGTATTTCCGTTCAACAGATAATATAACTTGTTATATATGTTTTGTCGCATATACTATTTATAAGCTCACCAGGAAGACGTTGTATGTTTTCTTTTCTTATTATCCATAGATATGCAGGTAGGCCAGTATACATATAAACAAAATGAACTGTGTTCCGAAGCATGTAAAAGGGTCAGAACAGATGACATGTGGGCCCAAACGTATACTTTCATTACGTGAATTATAGTATGTGCTATATAGCTTACATGTATAGGCCTTCAATATATTATAGGAATGGAATTTGACCCGGGGTATTTGTTGACATACTTTTGTTATATAGTCGTTCTGTCGAATCACTTTAACAAAATATAGAATCAGCAGGTCGCTGACGGGATACACATATACGGAGATAAGAATTTAACAAGCAGATAAAATTACCCTTAATAATATACCACCGACCTTCAGTAAATGCCCACGTGAACACGGACGCCTTTGTGTTAATTGACCCACCTTTATTTCGCAAGATTAATCATGTAAAATAGTCATGATGACAAATGTGACCAACCTGATATATAGGCTACGAGCTGTACCTCTCTTAACTGTTGATTCTTAGAAATATTTCGACACTATGTCAACAGAACTACGAATACAAATGTTGAACATCTTAGTCAGTTTATATACAATTACAAAGTTACAGTCCGACAAGGTCTGATATATATATATTTTTATATAAATAATGAAAATTGTGCTTGCCTCTACCGGGATTCATATATATATTTTTGTAGAAAAAGAGAATTTTGCTTGCCTCCACTGGGATTCAAACCCGGGTCTCTGGCTAGCAGGGTATGCCTATATATATATTTGTTTTCATTTGACCTTGAAGCCACAACCCTGGAGCTTTCACTCGGCACACGTATCATAACGGTCAACATTTGTGCCTCGTTTTGTTTTTTTTTAAATTCTTTGGTACATAGTCAGTTATACGGTCTGGTATTTTTTATTTTTTTTTAAATACGGTCTTTTCTGTTGGTTTTGACAATTGGAGCCCCATTTTTGTGGCACATGCGCGCAACACACATCTTATCATAACGAACATTTGTGCCAAGTTAATTGTTAAAGTCTTCGTTACAAAACAAAGTCACAACACCTACTATTTTAGGTTTTTGTGTTTATATTTCACATTTGACTCACGTAAGACTCACGTAATTTCGCCGCGCCACCCCTTCCAACAAAAAGGTCTATGAGCTAACGAACTCACCCCTTTATCAATTCGTCACAACACAATGTCCAGCGAGTGAGAGCGACCACTGAAAACAGTACAGGATGCCTTGATATAGTTTCAATAACATCATTAATACCGTTTTTTTTCTTTAGTGAGTTGGAAAATCAAATTCAGAATCTGTGTCTGTCTGTACGATGTTGCAATGACCCAATATGTTTGCTGTCAAATTAATAACGAGTTACCCCAGCTTCTCCCCCTCTATAGTTGATCAACAAATAGTTCTTAAGCAATCAATATGAAATGAGTACATTTACCATTAATGATTGGCTTGCCATAGTAACCAAACAAAAAGAAACAAAGTAAAGCAAATAAGATTTTATTTCATTATAAATTAATCTTCATTATATATATGCACGAAGAAATGATTTTGTACAATTCAATCTCTCACCGAGACAATGGTAGATAATATATGGTATGGAGTAAGTTAACATTTAAATGTATCTTTCTTATATATCATTTGGTTAACGGGAAAGAATTGCTGTTCAAAACCTGGACGAATGTAAAAATCTCTCCTTAATACTAGAGCTTATTTAATACTTAGGTACAGGACTATGGAATGGCATCGCTAGTCTGTTCTAACATCAACTCTAATCATTGGGCAAGATCACTATCAGTAGGGCATTGGCTACTCGTATTGAAATTTCAGCAAATAAAAAATCATAAAGCTAATTTACTTCATGGTCCTTGCAGCTATTTTCTTTCGTCCCACGCTAAGATTGCTCTGTGAAACCCAGCTACTGAATGAATGTTTCCTCCACGCTCACTAACATTCTAGGTACCGTGGTTAAGAAGTCGTCAGATATCAGCCCTATTGAATTTTCTATGCCCTAGGTTGGAGTCAACGACGGTATGTCATGTTAACAAATCGTTGATTTCTTATTTGCTAAAACCGATATAGAAACTCAATATTTGTCTTTTGATCAAATGCTGTCAGTTAAGAATCTCCCTTATAGTTATTACAATAAATTAGACAACCTCTTAAAAGTGATACTACCACCATAAATAGCTTTGAGTAAATTTTTTTTTTTCAAAACAGGCATGTGTTTTTCTGAGCATTTTTTAAATAAATCATACATTCCTCTAATATGGTGAATTCAAAACGTTCTGTGAAAATTGCATAAATAATCTATGAAAAAACATAAATATCAGTTTACGATAATTAACAACTTTTAACAAATCAAGGGATAAAAAAAAACCAAAAATCAAAAACCTAAAAAAATCAGAATGTGTCCAGTCAAGGCTACATGATTGATTGGTGTTTCCTGCTATGCTCAAAGGTATTTCACTTTTAAAGAGGCTGAGTATTTTAACAGTAGACAGCAGCTAACACAACCAAACAATGTGATCCAGGTCCCTTAGTATTATTTAACTGTTGGAAAGATAATGTTCTTCTTGTGATAAGTATGATGACATGAATATTAGCTCAATCAGACATTTACCTTTTTTCTAACCAATAATGACGCTTGTTTGTGTTTTTAAACTATGAACCGTGTAACTGAATTTTGGGTCTATTTCAGGATTAACACCTTTACAATGGTGTCACTCTAAATGGATACGTCCACTCTAGAGCTTTCTTGGGTTGGGGGATACAGAAAACAATGCTGGCTCAGAATTAAATCTTTAGAGAAAAACTTAAAAATAAGGTGCATTTGGTGTAACATGGCAAGCAATTTTTCCGCGTTAGTGTATGTGACAAATTTCCAATGCTCAACCACAGAGCCGCCCCAGTGACATTACAAGACGTTGAACAGGAGTGGCTCATAATTAACATTTCACTGTCAGATGTTGGACGGCTTTTAATTGATTATTTGGATGGAGTATAGGACTTAATAAGACTTCAGTTTCCTCCACACGGCGCTGAAAACGCTGGCGGTCACGTGCATACTCTTCCCATGGACCTTTACGGGCTGTTCTGTAGGCGTAATCCCAAGCAATCATAGGATGGATAACAACCAAATTCTTTTCTTGAGCAAATGTAACCTGTGATTTAACAAAGTAAAAAAAAAATTTAAATCAAATATCTTATGTTCTTAAATTCGGCATTTTAGTAGAGATGGATAAACAGTCACATCGACAATAGTAAACATTCAACGGGACGTTATTAGCCCTAGTTTCTCATAAACTAAAGTATTCAAAGGCATAGTAAAAATGGAAAAAACAGTTAGGTATACGTTATATGGCAAATAGAACATAAAATTAAATAATTTCTGGACATTAAAAACAATCTGTATCATCAAACAAACTGCTTATTTAAATGAGGTCTGGAAATCACACATCCTGGCAGCTCTCATACTTAACACCTATTCAGATATAAATGTTAAAATGCAGAATTTAATCTTTTTAATCTTTCAACAATAGTGATTATATTGTGATGTTCACCTCAATTACTCAACAGTGGGAGAAAACATCTATTTTGAACTACCATTTAAGGCCTACCAGACTATTACATATTCTCTTATTTCTTATACTATGTAAACAGTATCTAAACATTTATCTCAAAACCATGTACAGGTGTCACAATTTTTTTTTACAATTTAATCTACAATTATGTAGTTACTTTATTTATCAACTGATCTACCAAACCCACACAAAAGCCAGCTTGATAAGAGGGAATAGTTCCCAGTGTCATGTGACCATATGTTCTGATGAAATCCAGAGAAAATGGTAAAATAGTGACACAGGTCAAATAGAAGGAGCGGTCAATATTTGTGAGTCAAAAGACGTTTGAGATAATCATAAGAATTGATTGATTGGGCTTTTACGCCATATTATTTCAATCATATGAAATAGTTGAAACAAAAAACTTGTTTCGTTGGAGATGAGATCATCCTGGGTTAAACTTTGTGTTAAGTTTTAAGAAACAACCCACAACAAATTGGTTTCCATTTTTTTACTTTTAATATTTTCCTGTTGAAATAAGTGATTACACCTGGTTGATTTATTGTTAATATATTTGTAAACAATACATACAATGGGTAGATTCATAAATGTAAATGATCCAGTGTAAGAGAAAGTTCTTACATACATATATGCAGAATAAGTATTGTACTATTGTATGCATTCTTTACAAATATATTAGTTGAAAACAAACCTTTTTGCTTGATTTAGATTTGCACTGCGGACTAGAGATAGGGGTTTTCCAGCATTCATTGATATCATCAAGACGTGAATTAGTTTGGAATAAAGGTGATAAAGGCACATTGCTCTCAGGTGTAGATGGAGCCATACTTATGGACACCGTGAAGTTGAGCGGATTAAATAAATCACCTCCATGAGGAAGGAAGTCGCATGTGTATAAAGAGAAATCGAAGCTGTCTGAATCCCCATCAAATTCGTCTTCTGAAAAGAGTGATTCTTCGCAGTCCACAACCATAGAAACCTTATAAGCTTTGTGAGAGGAAGCATTGTCCAATTCGCTTATTCCTAAAATAAAAGATACCGGGTTAGCAGCTGATTGCTGTCCATTGTCTGGACTCGTCGAGTTGGGAGTTTCGTTTTGAGCGGTTTCAGAGGATGTTACTTTATCATCTGAACAATCAGAATTAGTCTTAGTTGTAGGTGAGAAAGTAGAACAATTTTGTCTTCTCCTGGCTTTTAATCGTCTCTGCCTTTTAGCAGACATTTTGTTTCTTTTAGATTTTTTGCTACATCTATCACTATCTAAACACAATGTCCAATTATCATTGGTTGCATCTGAATTGCATGCTGAACTTTCTACTCCTTCGTTGAGTATACCTGACATCTTCCCCATATTAGTTTTATTTACACTATTATCACAGGAATGGGCATTATTTAAAGCATTGTCAGTTTTCACAGTTTTGTCTTTTTGTACAGTCCTGTGTTCTGTACATGGAATGGTAAACATTGGATCCACAGAAACACTGCTGCTTTCAATCCTTCCTGGACAAACTTTATCCTCTTCCATATTTGAAATAGGTAAAGTTTTGTTGCTGCAGCCTGATTTCATTATGATATCTCTATCATAACTTTCAGTCTGATCAGTCATTTGTAACTTTGGCACTCGATTCTCCAAAGCTGTTTCCAACAAAGTGTTTTCCTCCATCAAGTTTGATAAAAGCGGTTTAGATTGATTATTGTCTGTGCTAACATTTTCTTTGTTTTTCCAGCCCAATGTGAAGGCAGGGTCATTGCTTGCTTTCCACTTAGCATAAAACTTACTCCACGGTGAAGACATGTCAACCTTTTGTTTATAACTAGTTTTCAAAATATATTTGTTAAAACTATTTAATACCAAACTCTGGGAGGGAAAAATATCCATAACTTTGCTAACAATATTTGATTTTGTGCCATCATTGGCAAAACATGGCACAGAATTATTTTTCTGACCCATTACGTCTTTTTGATGTGAACTAAAAACGTTAACTAATGTTGATAAGTGTCCACTATTTGAGGCACTATATTGAACTTGTGATTGATTTAAGTCCACATGTTTACCAGCTGAGGGCATCCAATTGTTAAGGTATCCCATTATTTTTCCTGGAGCAGATTCCTGTCGTTGGGATGTAAATACACCTGTTGGTGTTGACAGTTTCTGACACTTATCGTCTGATGAAATCTCTCCTGTACTGTTCAGACGCAATAACTTCACTCCACAACTTGAGATATTGCGTTTGTGGTCTACGTGATGTGTCGCATGAGAGTTATGTGCCCTTTGTCCTACACAGCCTGACCAGTGGCCGCCATATGTTGTAGCTTTCGCCGTAGCGAACGAGTCCATTTTTCTCTCTCAAAATTACAATTCAGGACTCAATCCATTTCGTTGAGTGATTGAAAGAATCAATACTATCAAACTGGTGTGATCTACACTTCGTTTCTTCAAGTTCGGCTCCGTTACCAGCCGGTAAATTCAGAGTAGGGATCGCTCTATCGCGACAAGTGGTTAACAACTTACAACAAATTTTACAACAAAAGTCACCTATGAGTCGCTCTCCTCCGAAATATTCTCTGATATGGAATGATTTCTGGCAAACACAGTGATAATCGTTCTCGCTAATGACGGATAAATCTCCTGAATACATTGTTTATCTTCAACGGGTAACTTCTTGTCTTGCTTGTTTCCTTGTTCAATGTAAAATGAAAAAACCGGAAACTGCAAAGGGATATAGCCGCGCATGATTCACTGAAAGAACTAGGAACTTCCAGAACGCACTCTCCGCGAAATTAAGTAGTTCCTATCATAAATCGTTTTTTTTTTTCTCGTTTCAGTTCCAGTTTCGTCTATGTTTTATTAAGCAACCAAGAAATATACAGCTGACAAGGGTTCGATATTCACAATTCACAATTGTAAATAAGAAGAAATATGCACATGTGCCCTCGTCAGGTCACGGTCGCTTGAATTGCATCATCCCATTTTTCACAGACAGTTTGTTCCGAAGGACTCCAAAACATGTCTCTGACATATCAACAATATAATAAAATATATACGCAACAGTTTAAAAGTCTTAATAAATGCTGGGTGCCCAAAGAATTAAAATTAGAAGGAATATATTTAGTTGAACTTTGCATATTATGACCTTTGCACTCGTATAACTGCGCGCCACAAATAACCTCTTGTGTGACGTAAATAGCAAATGACCAACAGTAAAAAGACTCAACCAATCAATTTAGCCAACACATGGTCGATATAAGTTATTTATAGATTCTGGAAAACATTTCTGTGACGATCGAGTCAACTTGTTATTGTTTTCGTAAACATATATCAGTAACGCGGTACGTCACATTAAAAACGAACAGAACACAGACATTCGTTTTCAGTTTCTGGAGGAGTCTAAAATTACATGAAAATAGAAGTTATAATAGGCCATTATATTTGGCCATAGACTTTTACGTTGAATAACTATATTTATTATAATTTTTTTTATCGAGGATATTATTATTATATAAGAATATATTGATAAATATTTTTCATCAAAATGATATACCCCATTGCAAATATAGTCATTTTCTCCGTGCGTATAAATTTTGCGTTTTAAAAACTTTTTTTTAATGTTGCCAAAGATGCAAATATATTAAGAAAAAATTGGAGGCCTAAATCAAAGATGTTACCAGCTACGTTGAGCGACTGCATGATTGAACTTTTAAAATTGGTCTTTTACTTAAATTTACGTAGTGGGAAGAAATTTAAATATTGTATCAAAATATATGAAAAATTTATAAGTGTGGCGCCAGGCCACTTCATTTAACTTAACTCTGACCAGAAGTGAGATTGATTGAATGATTGACGGTTTAATATCACAGATATATCGCATATACAACGGCGAAGTATTTCAGCAAAAAACAGCTACACACTTGCAAAACCTGTAATGTAATTTGTGTTTTAGTGTTTAAGCTCTGTTGGAAACATAATGTTCCACCAGTTCAAAGTATGACAGCATGAATGTATGGTCAAATAATGCTCACTTCCTATCTTGTGATTCATGGGATCACGAGCGAGCGGTCACTTGTAGATTTCGGAGACTACTTTCCTTGCGGATTTGATGCGATTGTCGGACTTCATTTTGAAAATGAAGTTGGCCCCAGTTTTATGTGGCTGATTTAATTGTCAGTTTTAAACTTGGACCTTCTTTCATTTGGATAATTCCTACAATACAGGTTGATTTTCTAATATGAAATGTACACACAACATATTTATACAAAAAGTTATATGTCTTTTTAGTTGAAATACTTCGCTGTCCTATATGCAAAATATCCGTGAGCACTTATAAGTTATAATTTCTTTCTAAATTTCACATCTGTTGGAAAATGCCTTGAATTCTGACTGAAATTAGTCAAATTATATCTTAACAATGTTGCTCTGTTGTAAAAATGAAGTAAAACAGGTAATTTAAAATTTAATTTTAACATTCTGTATTAACATTAGGTATCTACCGCCAGTAATATGTAAAATACCAATGACTTATATGGAAAACGTCCTTCTTCGTCTTTGTACAGTACCATGTACACTACAATAACTAAAATATATGCATCCCAAAACTTTAAATTTCATTGTATTCCACTTATGAAAATTGTATTTATTCGTTATCAAAATTAAATGATAGCATTGTAGGTTTGGGTGGGCCCCCTTTTCCTCCTGGCAACCAATATTTTTAGCCAGTATATATGCCAGTCCGATCTGTGGAGGAAACCAACCTAAATGAAGCTGACAACACAGAAGACACCTAAATTCACTAACGGGACGAGTCACCACAACAAATCGGCTCCCTAATGTCCCTCATAGCTCATAGATTTCTTAAACGGTCACAGGAGGCCTCCCTTGCATCAACCAGATGCTTTATTCTGTACATGGCCTACAGCAATAATGTCTCTGAACTACACTTTACAGATCTGTTGCATTAACTTTAGAAAGGAAGTCATATTAAGAAAAAATAATGTTTATTTCAAGTTTATTTTTTTTAATTATATCTCAGCGGTTGTTTTGCTGGCTGTATATATATACTGATGCCTTACATGTTCTTATGACACAACTTTTCAATATTTCAATTGACGTTTAAGAATTCTTCAAATTTCCTTTTCTTTCACCAAAATCAAGCTATTTTCAACAATAACAATTAAACATGATGTAACCATTTTTTATATAAACTTCTGATATAAATTGTTCATTCAAACTTTAAATTATACTAAATACACAGCACTCTCCTGGAAGTGGGGCATCGCTCCTTTTCATACAGCCTCATGTTGGAGATCTTGTATTACTTTTCTAGAATAGCCACGGCAAATGTCTAGATATAAATAAGCTTAATGTATAAGTCCATCACAAAAAGCTTAATCCAATTCCAAACTGGACACCAGGGTTTGTGCTGAAACAAGAAAAGAAAGTTTCATTTACTTGTCTGATGTTTTTATTTTCAGATCCTCAATAGGTATATATCTTATTCAGAGGTAGCTGTTAGCGCTCCACAGGAGTATAATCTGGGAGGCTAATGACTGACTCTTGTGATCATTGTCCATGATCTCAACTGATTTCATTTTACGTGTGACTAACAGTACTGTCAGAATATCATTTTATTTTCTTGTTTTGGATTATTTATTATTCTGCAGTCAAATTTATACAATTTCTGATAAAATTTTATTTTTTGTTAAAAAATTTTCGGGTAAAAAAAAGAAAGAAATACAAACCTATCTCCTCTCTGTAACCTCATAGGTATGACATAGTTCAACTCTAGTCGTGCCACCTTGCCCATTCTGAGAACAATTCCACCGCCATATGACCACCGTAGTGTGTCCACCAACTCGTAAAGTTTCTCTTTCATGCTGCCATCTGCAAACAGAGAGCACGAATGATAGTCAGGTTGAATACTTGCAGATTTTAAAGGGTTTAGATAATGAATGCAAAGCTCTATAAATATGAACACCCATCTCTTTTTCAAACAATACATTGCTCCATTAATTTTAGATTTTATATAATTGTTGGTGGCGACCATAAACGTCATCGACATCACCTTACCTTCTATAAGGTAGATGTTCTCATCCCTGCCAAGGGCACAATACAAATTTAGTAAACTCCTTTTTTTTCATCCTCTCATGGCTTACAAGTTTCTGTTTAGTATTAATAATAACAATTGACAGGTTACACATTGACACATTAAGCATGGACCAGAAGTTTAAGTTTGCAATTTTTCAGTAATGCCCTTCCAACGACGGTCAGGAATTTTCGCTTTCTTACGTGAGCGTTCTTTTTTGTTAACCTTGGTGAGACATTCCTGTCAAGTTTTGATTCTCACATCTGGTGTGGCCAGGACTATCAAAAGAGCCTTTGCCAGCTTAAACATATTGAAAAAGAAAAACAATTTTAACACTGCTTGTTTCACTGAACTTACCAAAGTTTAAATCACCAAGGTTACCAGCATTGACGAAGAAATGGCTCCTAAAAAGTTCTCCAAATCCTCCTTTACCCGGTCGGAAGGGGAGAGGGGTGTACATGTGGAAGGCACACAGCCAATAGGTGTCAGCACCGAGAGCATTACCTAGAAAAAAATAATCAAATTATATACACAAAATAACAATTCTCATATATGCAATATAATTGTAATTCAGACATATTATACAATAATATAAGAAAATATAATTTTTTCTTTCATTTTAAAATCTAAAAAAGCCAGTCTAACACAGACAGCAATTCATTTTTGTTTACATTAAATGTACTGTACCGCAGAATTCCGGTATGATGCTTTATCATAGTTTCGTGAAATCCAAACACTTTTCTATTATTAAAACTGATTCACACTTGTTGTGAGAGAAAAAAGTAAAAAAAACGCGGTATTTTGACGAATTTCTTTGATATGCATAAATGACTTTTCGCGGCCGTCTTCATCGTAAATATTCAGTGCCAAGGCGAGCCACTGACCTATATTAGATCAGTGAGGCGGACTCAGTAGTCACTCGACCTTTGATCAGCTGTAGCACTTATGATAATGTATTCTCAGAGTTACCCGAGTCATGAAACCGCCTCCGTATAAGGCAGGGCTCAGTAACCCTTGTGCATACATGCAAACTTTAAGTATTTTCACTCATACATGTATGACGACGTGCCCATCGAATTGGGGAGGAAACCACAGAAAATGACGCTTGCAACATAGACGCCAGAGGTAGTGTTGGGCGATATTACCACGATACGGTTGCCGCGATATAGAGTATCGCGATACGTTTTGTTTGAACCGGTTTGCTGCGGTACGTTCGGTTATTTCCATAAGACTAATCGCCGAGTAATGGGGCATCTCTGGATTTCGGCAAAACAGTGAGACGCCAATAATAATTGACCCGAATAAAAGAACACAGCAGTGGCAAAAGCTACAGTGAGAATGACCGCTTCCGTGTCATGATTTTGGTTTGTCAGACAGATAATATCTACATGTAAAATAAATTCAAAATGCATATAATATCGCTAATGTTTTAGATTGTATCGTCAACTTATTTCAAATCTCACAGATTCATCTAACTTAAAGTAAACAAGGCTAAAATGTGTCAGTTCTTTTGTTTTCAATGCCGTACACATGCTCGTGTCTTTATACAGGTCAGGTTTCAACCAATTTATATATAAAAGCAATTTTCATTGGTAACCTCCTCTGACATCTAGCAAATCAAATTCCATGCAACTAACAGTAAAACCAATAAGCCTCTATCTGGAGTACAGTACTAGAAATTTCTGAGTTCTAAACATTATCGACAGATGTCCGGTGTAGGCCTAAATGGAATTTGCGCAATCCCTGTAACAATTGATAAGGTAAATTAAAAAAACGTTCCCACCCAATCACCATGCCGAATTTATTCTACCTTATTTTGCTGAGCACAGATCAGTTGCCAGCAGAAGATATTCAATATTAAAGAAAAATTCTGATGAGAGCAAAAACAAATTCCAGTTTTGTAAAAAAAATCAAAAAACTTTAAAAAGAAACAGCAGGATATGCTTTACCTTCACTATGGGGGCCAACTCCCTTTAGATTAAAACCTCTTAATGTTAACGGACCACCCAGCATAAATCGATCGTTGACCCTCAGATCTCTTGTAGGATCCAGAGATTTCATTATTCCACCTGCCATTGATAATTGCACCACCTAACAGAAATAGAAAACAAGATTATTAAATTTAATATTAATTCACCATTTTCTTTATTTTCATATTTACTGTTTTGCTAATCTAAGGTTGATTGATTAGGGTATTTCATTTCTATGACGGCAGTGTATTACAAGAGTAGGCAATCTACTCAGTTCTGATTGTGGAGAGGGTGGGGGGATTTCAAACAGCAACTTTGAAGCCAGGAGTCCGTTTGGTTTTTAAGCTTGTATTCCACTACTGTGGTGTTGAAAGAAAACAAAATCAATATGACTGTATATCAGCCAGAGCCGATTTCATTTTCTTCAAATGAATAAAACAAAAAAGACTGAACAGTCATGAGGGTCAGCCTTCTCCACATACTTCCTTTATATTTGTTAGCTAGATAAATTGTGTCCCGCTAAAAGGTAATTCATTTTTCTTAAATCAGAATGTCATCATGATCCTGGGTCTAAAGACAAACAGATGTCTGTGTGTAACATCAAATAGGGGGTTTAGCAGACCAATTGTTTATTTATTTCGTTGATATGGGTTTTACACCGTACTGAAGTTTATTTCATTCATATGACAGTGTGCCAGCCCAATGGGTGAAACCACCCAAAATGGCAATAAAAAAAACACAGAACATTTACAGAACAAAAAAAAGACGGCAAATAAGCTTCTTGATGCCCCTTATCTCAGAGATCAACAGTGTACAGGAGGCTCCCACCTAACCAACCACTCAGCAAACTGAAGCACAACCAACAGTGACCAAGCTTGACCTCATAAACCTCACAAGTGAAAGGAACAGGATGCCATTATTATCAGTTTACTAAGCAATCACTTTACCGTGTCAAGAATCAGTGACTTGTTGATTTGAAACTCCAAGTCATGTTTCACAAACTCCACGTTTCCACCAACACCAGCATATTCCTGAGAAAATTAAATGAATGAAAATAATTCAAATTCTTTTTTTCCACCAAAATACAGTTACCCTAAATCCTCAACAAATTTGACCTTTAACGGCACAAACTTTAAGTAATTTATGGAATGTTTAAGTCTGAATTTGGAACAAAAACTGACATTTTTGGGTAATTTAAAGTCTACATGTCTACACTTCTTACCCTTTGCATAAAACAAAGTTTTATAAGTTGTAAAGGAGGTCGAATTTGTCGAGCATTTAGGGTACAAGAAAAGTATTTATTTACTAAAGTAT
>JAVFBZ010158887.1:0-18053 GCA_032466195.1 Katharina tunicata | reverse complement strand
CATGTAAATTGTGAAGATAAATATGTGGCAAATATGTAATACACAAAGATATTAGGTATGGGTTAAAATAAGCACAATCTGAAATATATCCCTTAGAGTTAGTAGTAAACCCAATAGTATATACATACATATCGCCTACTCTCACGGCGTGGTCGACTTTCCTGTCAAGTCAGACTTTATTCTAGCCTAATAACTCAGACCTTAACATTACACTAATGTAACTTTATTCATGCTTATTGTGTACCAGCTTATAGAAGCTCACACAGAACATACAGGAGGTTTATTAGTTTAGTTTATATTTAGGTTCACAGGTTATTCAAACTTTCAATTTTGTTCGATTTGCTGGACAAACCAATTCGAAAATGAAATACCGGAATTAAACTACCACAAAAATACCACAGCCAACCCAATCGTGTAATAAAACAAACTTGAAGTCTAAATTCCCTCGATGAATATGTATGTCAAGATAAAAATAACTTAGGTTAAAGTCTACATATTTATACGTTCTAAATGTAGCGAACTTAGGTCAAATCAAATTCCTATTTAAACATTCCCGTTGAAATACGACTCCTTCTCCGTTGATTAAAATATAATCGGTGCATTATTTTTGATTTAGGACATCACGTAGCGGATTAGTTGCGGAGACCTGCATGCTGTGAACTCTGTAGTTGTTCTGAACATACTAAAATAGACTCGCCCCTTTTCTCCAGATTGAAAAGAATGCCCGCACCAATGTAATGAAAGGCCACCCTTGTTGTTGTCGTAGTAATGTTTCCGTAAAAAAGTGCACTGGCTAATGAGTCGTCCTAATTTTACTTCCAACGTATTTAAATTTAAACAGAGAAGAAAAGTGGTTATAGGGCCGATTCCATTTGAGGTCTGTAAAAGGCAGAAAAAAAAAGAGATAAAATCGTGAAGCATTACCATCTAATCACATACCTATTCGATACAAAACAGCAGAGAGGGATCACTATTTCTAGGTTAGCAACAAGATGACCAGTCAATGCCTTCGAGTGAAAGACTCGACAGTAGGAAGAATGATTTGATTCTCTTTTCTAAAATGTGTTCTGTATTGTCTATTTTGTCTCAGGGCCGTCGAGGGCGGTTTCTGGTTGGCACGCCGTCCTATAAGAGAAATATACTAAAGTACGCCGTTACACCCCACTCAAACATACATTTTTTTAATAAATTGTTTTCGATTGCAGTCCGGATAAAAGAATAGCTGTAGTCATTGTAAGGACAAAAAGAACACTGATATACATTATTTTCCCATAATAGCCGTGGAGTAACAGAAACAGCCATTTGTCAACTGCATATGGCAGTATGTATATAGGGTACGTCATTTCATAACGAAAATAAATATTTGTCCCGGATAGCCACATATCCTTTTCAGAGCATATTTCAGAATATATAATTCTTTTATATGTGTACAATGCAAATATACGACACATTTACAATGCATACACAATCTTTTCGGGTAATGCGGTAAATGTTTGTTTTCAATATGGATAAACCCATTAGTATACGATCTATAGTTTGTCGACCGAGTTCTCATTGTGTATGATTAATTATATAATTCATTCCTTGTATCTTTTAAATATTTGTGTAGTTTGCAAAATAAAATAAAAATGCGTTGAAATACTAAAGAATGGCAAACAAATACGGACTAACGGAACGTATCATATAACTATTATGGATTGGTAATAGACCAAGAAGACATAATTGAAAAATTGTGAATGGCGAATAATGGAATACCGTGAAGAAGCCGAGCAAAGACTACCTCGCGATCCCGCCATCCATCGTAATAGTCCATTATAAATACCTAACGTATAGCGGAGTGGTTGGGTGGGAGCCCCCTGACCCCTGGGGCAATCCATTTGTTGTGCTATCCTGTGTTTGTACGGTTAAAGTATCGTGGCGTCTTATTCGTTTACAGCGTCGTGCAGGGAGTTTTCATCGCCGCCATATGAGTGAAGTAACCTCAAGTACGTTGTAAAACCCCAATCAGACAAATACAAAATCTAATGTATACAAATCGATTCGACTCTATATACAGGGTACAGTGAAAGGGACTCAGCAGTGAAACGCTCAAATAGCTGTTAATTAACAATGTCGGAGAAAAACTTTCCATCCTGATTTACAGGTCGTGTGGATTTAAAATACAGTCAGTTGTAGAGAATTGTCATAGGACGGCCAGGGTTACACGCTTTGAGAAAGGTTTCATCGTTTGGTCTCTGGAGTGAGCTCCCTTGATTGATAATTCTTCAGTATCAATCGACAAAACCTCGCGTGATTTCTCGTTATTTCGCTGTCATCACTTAGCTCGGCCGTGATAGATGTATGAATATGTATAGACGATGAACCCGTAATCGCACGCCCGAATGGGTTTGTTTGGTCAAATTGGACCAGGCAATGCCCGCTGAGTCATACCAATAACGTGTTTTTATATCAATAAGTTATGCGTGGATATAGTTATATGATACTTCATTAATGATTAATAAAGATTTACGCTAATTGTACAATTTATCAAAAAGCTTCATGACTCAAAGGAGAGGGTGGCTTGGTGGAGACTCCTGTACCATGGTGCTTTCGGAGCTAAGGGGTACAGGATGCTGATTTTTTTTGTGGTGTCCTGTTTTTGGTCCTGTGAATTATTTATTGTGTGTTGCCAGCTTCGATTTGGTGGTCTCCTTCACCGATTGGGCTGGCACGCCGTCATATGAGTGAAATAACTTTAAGTACGACGTAAAGCCCAAATCAGAGAAACAAGCAATCGACTCAAAGAATGGCATCAAAAGAAAGGTCAAATATGTACATCAATAAAGTGCTGATATCAGGAAAAAGACCTCCTCCCCGAGTCGCTAAAATTACTTTATCTGCTTCTCTAATGTATTTCCGAGTGTTTTTTTTATTATACTGTATAGGATATTTCTGAAAGTCATTTGTTGAAGTTAACATTTTATTTCGGAGTTTTTGGATATTTCTGAAAGTCATTTGTTGGAGTAAAAAAATTATATTTTGTTTTTATTATTATACAGTATTGAATATATCTGAGTGTTATTGTTTAAGTTAACATAAACATGGCCAAAATAAAGAGAAACATGTATATATAGGAGTAACTTTGACATTTGAGGTTCGCTAAATATTTAAAGATGGTGATTCCACAGGGAAGAATACTAATAAGACATCAACATGTAACAAACTTACTCGAAACTTAACATAAATCGAGGCGAATTTTAGTTTAAATATCCCCTCACCACCCGCAGGAAGTTTCTGGCTATTAGTTTTCCACTATTAGATGGCCGATAGAAAACGGCTTTTTAATTGGGGCATGCTGACAGTATAAATGTATTCTCTTTTTGCTGCCAACCTCGCTCCGGGTGGTTTCCTTCACCCATTGGGCTGACACGCCGTCGAATGAGTAAAATAACCATAAGTAAGACGTAAAACTCCAATCAAACAAACAAGCAAATTTTGTGACGTTATCCACTGAAGAGGTGATATTTCAAGAGCAAACAAACTCATAGATTCGGCTCTGACCACAGAGAACACAATTATTATGATACGAACACCTGACGTCTACTTCGGCTTATGGTGACTTTGAAAGGAAATAAAGACATATACACAAAATATTTAAATAAACATTTGCATAAAGCCTAACGATATTGCCCACTGTGAGGTAGAACTCTTCTGACTGTCAAGACCTTGGATAGTAGAGGGTATTAAGTTGATTTTGAGAAAGAACACAGTATCCTGGCTTGTAAGTGTTGGATTGTAAATAAAGTATGATATGATTGGTATTATTTTTACCGTTATTATATTTGCGACATATACACATTGGCGAAAAACATTTGAACAAAATAAATAAATCTTTTTTATAAAAAAAACAGAATTTGCTCCAACCTTATTATATTATAGATATAAACAGGTTCTGACATACACTACTTGAATCACTGATGGGCACCTCTCCACTCCAAAAGTATTTCCCAAAAGAACGGCTGCATCTATTTTTCTCCCGACATCCTCTTTACAACTTTCACATTTCACGTATTCAAACTACATAAAGTTTACCAAACATGTCCCGTTCTTGCTACACGTTAAAATCACATTTTATATTAATTCACCTGCAAATCGTCCATTAGACGCGAATATTATAAGGTTTTGTTCCGTTTGTCACTTCTGATCTCCACGATGCGGCAGGTGGACAATGTTGGAATGTGAATGTACCCGTTTTGCTGTAAAAATTGTCCAGCTGTCGCTTTATGGAGATCCCACAATCGGTACTAAAATTTCAATATAGGCGCCTAAATGGGCGATTTGCAGGTGAATTAGCTTAGAATGTGATTCTGTTTTGCTTATCAAGAGCGGGATACATTTGTAAACTTTATGTAGTTTGAATACGTGAAATGTGGACGTTGTTACGGCTACGTCGTGAGGAAAAAAGATGCAGCCGTGCCTTTGGAGAATACGTTTGGAGTGGACTGCTAGGTCGCATAGTGATTTAGGCGTTGTGTTTCAGAACATGTGTATATCTATCTATAATAGTCTCTAATAAGGTAAGGGTAAATTTAATTGAAAAAAAAAAACCGGATTTCTTTATTTTTTTTTATTTAATGTTTTTCGAATGTGGATGTGTCGCAAACATTATAAACGCGCAAAACGGTATGTTTTAAATAACATATTTTCCATACCGGTACTATCCAAAAACTTACAAGCCAGGTGACCGTGGGAAAGAAGTAAGACCTTGCCTCGTAAATTAAGATTTATTTTTACTATCAAGTCGATCCGTTTGTAGTCCGTATTGGTTGATTTACACTCACACAAACATGTGGCAATTATGTCGGAAGTCATGGGCCTCGCTGTGACGGTTTTCTGACTTTCGCTGCCTCTGACGGTCATGTAGGCTGGCCGGTACCAGGAAACACATGTACCGTACTAAACTACAGTCAGTCGTACTTTGTCCTTTTCTACGCTTTATTCTACCCTATACACCACTAGCTTATGGAGGACGGCTGAAGTTCTGTGTGCATCAGCGATTTAAAGAAGTGACAAGTGCTTTTAACAGGGGCAATGTCAGCCGTGTTATTGGACCATTCGTCACAGCGATCAACCGCTGCCTGCTGTCTGATAGTCTTGGCAATCGAGTTGCTGCTAGGAGAGGCACTGGCTGTACGACCATCCATTGGAAGACCGGTAAGAACCTTAAGTTGTGTTAGTAAATGCTCAAGCAATTTAACTCAAATTAAACAAACAAAAGGTCAAAAAGACATAACTTTGATGGTTTGATTGAGGTTTAACGCCGTACTTAAGGTTATTTCATTCATGTGACAGCGTCCCAGCCGAAAGGGTAAAGGAAATCACCCACAACGACGCTGGCAATAGACAAGGACAGGGTTCAAACGGCTTCGTGATGCCTCTTAGCCCAGAGAGCACCGGGACACAGGAGGCTCCAACCTAACAAGGCTCCCGCCAATCACCCGTTAACTTTGTTTGAGGGTGTAGAAACAACATCCTATCAACGAAGAGTATTATCTGGCTTAAATAAGATTTTCTGAAGATAGCAAATATTTGTGGCTTCAAAGCAACCAAAAGTTAGGCTTTCGAATATAACTTCTGGATATCGTCTTTTATAGACAATACGAGTTTAAGGACAGATTATATCAGATAATAATACGATACGATCACCACGATATTCTTGTGTTAAAACCCTTACTTAGCTTTCTAGTCGGCTAAGGAATTACAGAATCTAAACAGTAGCACATGTTCACCAACTGCTTCAGGGAAATAGTGCTCCGCGTGGAAATTCAAATGAAGACCAGATGAGAAGGTTAAGGAAAGTTTAACACAATGGCTAATATAAGGATACACAAGGCCCAGAAACATCTGTAAAGTTTTTTTTACTGTCGAAGCCCCTGTCTCTTCCTTTCTCGGGACTGGAGTTTCATTGTTGTATATTGTCCTTTATCTCGATTGAGTTTCGCGGTTGACTGTTCTCTCAATTATACAATAAAAAGTATGATTATATTATTTTAAAATGATAAATGACAATACATGTGTCTTCATTTGCCCGTCGTCGTGTGTTGTGCTTAAATATAACAACAATGATCTCGACCTACCTTATTATATACCTTATCCTATAGCTCTTACCAGTATATATTACTTAAAGTTATGAAGTTATTATGAAACTTAACTTCCATTGTTTTTGACTAGGCTTAGTATGTTTTGGGGAGGGGTGTTGCGCAACTAGCATCTTTATCCAATTGACCTATTCTATGTTTCAACGATTAGTTGAGTCGCTCTCGTGCCAACGGTCAGGCTAGAATTCAAGTCTGCGCGTGCTGATCCCCGTAAAATTTTTGGCGCTGTCGATTTGGTTTTCTCCACCAATAAGGTTGACTTCCTTATTAATAAAATAAAATAAAACAAAATAAAATACTGTGTAAAACAATTGGATTATTTTAAATGTCAAGAGTCTAGTTTTAGCGACCCTATTACAGAGACGAAACATAATTTGCTGAGTATATTGATAAGCGACGTCTCGGTCTTGTTGCTATGCCGTTTTGACGCAATGATTTAAATGAATCACATCATATTGAATAATTGCTGGAAAACGGTCTTAGCATCTAGACTGAAATATTTGCTTATCAATATACCCAGAAATAATAAATCCATCAAAGCTATGTTTTGTTACCACCAGCTTCTAAATGCCATTACTTTTTACAGTAAAAACCTTAAACGAAATTTTGCCTGGCTGACTGTGACTTTCCATGCCATTTATCTCTTCTCCTTACCAGATAGTGACGGAGTACCGGTGGGGAGCCTGGACTCAGTATTCCACCTGTACTCGGTCATGCGGACTAGGCATCAAGGTCAGACAGAGAGCTTGCTTCAAGTTCGGGTAAATACAAATTATTAATGACACTATTAAACCAGAAATGGAAAAAAATTTGATTCGATCGATTAATCGATCAGTCAATCAATCAATCAATCAATCAATAAATAAATCAATCAATCAATCAATCAACCAATCAATCAATCAATCAATCAATTAATCAATCAATCAATCGATTAATCGATTTCGCTGTAAAAGAGGATAAACAGCTATAGTACTTTCATAATCTCTCTCTTTTTTCTCTCTCTAGTTTGACACCCCAGCCAGTGGACGTTGCATTTTGTGGAGGGGTATCAACTCACGCCAAGACCTGTAACACACACGTACGAACTAGTATGGTTTCTCTTAAAATAATTTTGTGTCTAGAACTACTGCTAATCACCTACTTTCACATTTGTGCAAGTTTTGAAAGTATTATAGCATGTAAACAAACCCATTTATGTTTGCTGTAAAATTCTGAAAATTTGCATTGCCCAGAACTGCAACATTGTCGTCTGATTCAGATACCATGCCAAAGTCCTTTTCGTAACTTTCAAAGTAGTCCTGTTATGGTTGAAATCTTAGGTGATTTACGGTAGTCATGAGAACTACAGAACTAATTAAAAAGAAATTTAATCAAGAATGGTCTGACATCCTTAATTTGACAATGAAATGAACTGGTACAACATGAACATAAGCCTACCTGGTTTTTAGTTTTCAATAACACAAAAAGTTTGCAGAATATAGGATTTCATTTTTATGAGCAGTTGTCTATTTATCTCGTCCTGCAATATGCTCTGTAAGTCTCGTTCATTTCTGCTTTACTTCCGGGTACATCCTCGAAACTGTGAAGCACTCATTTGATAAGTGGTCTTTCGGGATGGGTTTTATTTCGTTTTTGGTTCAGTTATAGGACCAGACGGGATAATTGTCACCTTTTTAACTTCCCCTGTGATGTTATATCTAAATAAAGAAGTAACATGTTTCCGGAACTGGAAGGGATCTCGTGAAATCTCACTAATCACATGACGTGATTTACAGGCCCTATAACACTATACTATCAAAATCATTTATAGCGTTTTGCCATCTTTTCCACAGCCATGTCCTATTGGTGCACGTGACTTCCGGGCTTTGCAATGCTCCTTTTTTAACGGAAGAAGACATGGTGGTCGAGATTACCGCACGTGGGTACCATACAGGACAGGTAAAAAGCCATACTAAAATAGGCTCATGCGCCGGCGAATATATCGTCTCAACGTTTTTACTAACTTATTTAAAAACAAACAGAGAAAAAACGTTGTCATAGGGCCGATTCGATTTTACCCATTCAATTTCAAGTTTGCAAAAAGCAGAGAAAAAACACTAGGTAAACTCGCGAAGCATTGCAATCTAATCAGCTATAAACTTACTTGCTAGTACAAACAGCACACAGAGATAACACTGTCTACATAGGAGAAACAGCAAGATGGCCAGTCAATACCGTGGACGGCTTGGAGTCTCGACGGTTGGGAGAATGATTCTATTCTCTATTTTAGAATAGTAAGAAGCGTTTCTTATGCCCATAAAAGCGTGCCAATAACTGTTAACCGCAGAACATTCAAACTCATCTATCTCCTTTAAAAAAAAAGAAAAAAGGGCTACGCGGCACTTCCTCTTTTCATAAACGCACATGTAAGGTCCCTTTATTTTAAAAGAACTTATCCTTTAATGCAGTAAAATATCTGAAACTCGCGAATTTCATATAAAATTAATCCATTCAGCTTCCTTATTCAAATTTAAGTCACGTAATACAAACTAAAGATTATTTAATAAAATGAACCTCAATGGATAATGGGCATCGGTGTTATTAGCGCATGTTTGTTCGGTTGTGTTATTTTAATTTTATATTTGCAAATCTAGGTCCTATCTGAAATATAAGACAATGAATCTGTTCAACTGGACTATATTTACAAAAAATTATACCAACGGTTTTTTTCCTGTTCATATGAGTTGATTTTCTTCTTGTTTTTGTTGTATCATTTTGGTGGAGGTAAATATGGAGGTAGCAGTAAGATAGGCGCATGCGCTCTGGCCTGTACGCCTTACAGAAGGGGACACTTCGTGGTACAGTTCTCCAGTCAGGTGGTCGATGGGACGGAATGTACTGAAAAACCACACGGAGTTTGTGTGGCGGGGAAATGTGTGGTAAGTCTGCATCTCCAGTTTCTTAAAGTCACATACGTACCCAAAATTAGGATTTTTCAACTTATTCCGTTTGCCTTAATTTTTACAAGATTTGATGTTTGTTCAAAAATTAAAACAGTCTGACACGTTAAAATAAAAACTATGTATTGGGTACAAAGCTTGTACGGACTCGGAGTGACGTCGTACATCAAATTGTGTCTGAGATGTGACAGCAGATTTGCATTTCCAATTAAAATTTCTGGCAGAATTTTCAGTTTTTTCGTTGCTTTTAAATTACCTTTACCTTCAAATCTGGGGGTAGAATTACCGGATTGCCTCTAACTTTGACTTTTTGATAAAATATATATAATTTCTGTGAAAACACAAAATACAGAATTTTTGGGTGCGTATGTGGGTTTAAACTCAAGGCACATTTTTCATAGACAAAATTAATTCATTTCATTTTAAATAGTTAGTTTGTTTGGATATTTGAAAGTTAGACCTACCGTTGAGCCAGAAAAAATCAACAGTCACATCAGTAACTATCTCGGCTAAGAGGGACATTAAATTGTTACGATTAACTTAAAGAATAGCATGTACCCGGGAGCTGGGAGGAATCTTGTGAAGCCTCTATCATCACATGACATGACTTACATGCCCTATTTTTAACCATACTTTTCACCTGGGTGGAAAGTTTTATCACCTTGGGAAAATGTTATCAACGAGGTTATAATATTTCCACCCGAGTGATAATAATTCCACACCGGTAAAAATAATGTCCACCTAGGGGAAAATAATTTCCGCTCAAGAGTGAATATTTTCATCTGGATGGAATTATTGTCACCCCGGTGATAAGTAAAAAAACACCCTCAAAATACAATTAAAAACAACAACAAACAAACACGAAAAGTCAGCGTATTTTCTTCACAGAAAATAAAAATGTGACTAAATTGTATTGGTTATTATGTTTGCAGTCTGCTGGCTGTGACAACCAGTTACACTCACGTGCTCATCTCGACTGGTGTGGGGTCTGTAAGGGAGACAACTCCACCTGCGACACTTTCTCAGGAAATATATCCAAAAACATCACCGTAGGTAGGATCTGAACTCATCTTGTTAACATTGTACCGGAATGGGATGTACTTGAAACATATCTTAAAAGCAGATTTTTTGTCGAGTTTGGCTTAACGTTTATTTGAGTTTAAGAAACAGTTCACTTTTCTTGTCAACAAGTTTTTAAACAATAAGCCTATATTTACCGCGCTTCAAGAGAAATTAGGAAATATGTGTAGAGAAACGGGTTACAAAGAAATTTGTAACACAAAATTTCAACAGTATTTTCGTTTTTTGGGATAACACTTTCTGATACCGAACAGATTCTAGTTCAGAAATTTTGCAGGCTGAGACCCTTGCGGGAATCGAACCCACGACCCTTAGAGTCAGGCACCGAGTCGCCAGCAGTAAATGCCAGCCACCTAAACCACTCAGCCGTCCGACCTTTTAAAGGTCTGCAACATTTCTGTACTAGAATCTGTTCAGTATCAGAAAGTGTTATTCCAAAAAACGAAAATACTTTTAACGGTCACTTTCTAAACGACACAAAAATATTTCATAAAGGGTAATGTTTTTTTTCCTAATACCGACAGATACTAATCACTGATCCTGAAAAATATCGCAGGTGGCTGGGTGGGAGCCTCCTGTGCCCTGGTGCACTCTGAGCTAAATGAGCGTCAGGAAGCCGATTTGTTGTGGTGTCCTGTTTTCTTCCTGTAATGCATTGTGGTGTTTTGTTTGGACAGATGGTCCTTCACTTTTTAAAATGGTTACCCCTTTCTTAAACCAAACACAAACCCTTTCTGTACCTAACCCCTAAATTACGAACCTAAGCTAAACTGTTTAAACTCTAGTTTCAGTTGGCGGACAGACCAAAACCCCAATTAATCAAACGAACAATCATGGAACACATGTCAGTGCGGTAGTTCAAGCACGTATGGCAGAAAAATACCACGTTCAAATGCTATCGAGGAACAATCCTATCCTATGGAATTTTAACAAAAACAGAACTTTCAACTTCAGGTTTTCACTGCTGGATGCACTGATAAGCGACGTTTTGGCCTAGTTGCTAAAACCATTTTCAATCAATGATTACATATGAGATTTTTAATCTCGCTTGAGAATGGTCTAGCAACTAGGTCGAAACATACCCACGAGTTAAAAATCCATCAAAGTTATGTTTTTGTGATGTGCCCAGCTTCTAAATTCTTCTTAAAAAACCTATGTAATTTTGCTTATCTCAGGCTATGAAGAATTGATGACCATTCCGTCTGGAGCTCGTCATATCCATATTGTAGACAGAGACAGTAGGAACATCACACTGGGTAAGCCAGACGTTAATTTGGCAAAGCAGGAGGTGTATAAATCTATCTCCTTTGCCATGGCAATTGTTAGTCAGAATGGCAGGCCGCTCCATGGCTTAGTTTGTTGAGCATTGTGCTGCTGAGCCCTCTTCACTGTACCACGTATATGTTCGAATCCCCTTGTCGACCGTAAGTATATTACAGTAGTTTATTCAGTGGCTGCGGAGATCGCGGCGTGGTTTTTACGAGGTTTCTTCACGGTTTTCCACCATTCGCCGGTAACGCAAAGTCGATTTATAAGTTGTCAACAAGAAAATAAATTGGCAAATAAATCAAGCCAGCATGATCTTTTCCGTATTTGCTCGATGGATAGTCACCAATAAATATTAGTTTGACATGAAATTTGCTCTCGTTTCGAATGAAATCTGTAGCTTTGTGTAATATGTCACAGTACGGTGACAATATCATCACTACCATCTAGCTAATAATGTCCCTTTGTTGCATCGCTCTTGCATGAGCTCAATATATGTATGTATGTTCATGCTTGTAGAAATTTCGCAGAGGGATAATGACTTTATGACATTGAGCAGATATGAAGCGCATGAATATCGAGGGGCGAGATTGACCTCCGTTGACATGCTGGATCGTAGGTGCATACTAAACCAATTCTAGTCTGATGAACGTCATGATTAAATTTAGTCTTTTCTCCTTTTTATTATTTAGCTCTTCAAAATACTCAGGGAACCATCTTCATAAACGGTCATTTGGAGACTCGTTATTCTACGATCACTCGACTCGTGGCTGGTACAGTGTTCTACTACCATCACCCGCTGCTGGATGGGCGGGGCATGGAATCATTCCAGGCGGAGGGACCAACCAATCAGGAAATAGTTATTATGGTAAGCTGACTGGGCCATTATCGGTGGTTATTTACTTCCTTATTTGAATAGTGTTTAACGTCGCACTCAAGACTATTTCACTTAGCTAAAGAACTTGCGTTGCCGGTTTATGGTGAAAAACCGGAAAGAAACCTTGTTAAGACCAACCCGCGATCTCTGCAGCCACTGGAAAACTTCCCTTATAAACCTTAGGTCCACAGTGGGAGTCGTACCTATTCTGGGTAGAGTGGAGGAGATCTAGCAGCAAACGCCCAACCAAGTGAGCCACGGCGCCGCCCAACTTTCATTTTCGGTGGAAGATCGCCTTCGTAGAACACTTTGATTGCTTACTATAAACATGTTTGTATACCAAAAAGCAACAACGTATAAATGGTTGAAGTGTAGATATACAAAAAAATCTTACCAATTCATTACTTTCCACAATTGATGATGCAAAGATTAAGGTCGGTTAGTTTACCTGGAATAATTTATTATAATCATCTTTTTAAACTAAAACAACTCACAATCAAATGTTCGTTTACAGAGCTACACCCAATCACCGGCCAGTTCGCTGAGTCTGCTGTACGAGTACACGGTAAGCAAAGACCCTCATCATCAGCCGCATCAAGCAATCCATGAGCCCAAGGAGAAAAGCTTGCCTTGGGAAGCTATCTTGTACGACAAGCTACATCCGGGGTACAACATTGGAGCTGTTGGATCAGCTTACGTCAAGAGGAAGAAAGACAGTAACGAAAAACACGTACCTTTCGGAATTCCGCCTTGGAAACCACCGGAACCCAGGTTACCAATAACATCGGAGACGTTAGCTGGTATTGATGAGACATCTGACGATAGGAATCCACACGTCGTCACTCAACAGCGTTTGACTCCTGCACATAAACTCTTAGAACCATACACATCTGTTCAACCAACACTTAAAACTTCTCAAAAAGGTTCGACAACGACACCAAATCGTTCGGCTAGAAAACATATGACTGATATGACAACAGCTGCCGATGACATTGGAGATTCTTCTAGAACGACGACGGAGTCTTTCTTTACCTTCAAACCTTCTAAATCCGATTTAATTTCATCAAAAGACATCCTCAACACATCGGACAGCACAAGTATTTTTAACAACATTTCGACTGTAAAACCTAAGAGTCACTCTGAGCAGACCACCATTAAACACCCAGTCAAAGATAAAATGCCCATATTCATCCCAGTAGAGACTGAAGAAGAACAGGGATTTAGGATGACTGAAGACTTAATTACATCGGATAACCAAGATTATAAATGTAAGCTATCGATGATGTTTAGAATGGATAACGCCTTGCTACCGTTGTAGTTCCATAAAATGACATTTGTATCGTTGGCTGCGGGTGGTTTGGTGGGAGCCTTCTGTACCCTGGTGCTCTCTGAAGTATAGGGCATTGGGAAGCCGATTTGTGGCTGTATGCAACTGTTCGTCCTGTAAATATATTGTGGTGTCTTCTGCGTTGCCAGTGTCGTTTAGGGTGGTTCCATCACCCATTAATAATTGGTCTAGCACGCCATCAGCTGAGTGAAATTACAGCAAGTACGGCGTAAAACCATAATCAAACAAACAAATCATCGATTGTTATAGCTTGACTATAAGTTATATTACACGTTAAAAGGTGTGGCCACCTTGAAAATTTAGAGTTTATATTAAGCTCCATTTCATATTGATGGATATCTTACGCTTTTGGTTCATGTCATAATGTGTAACGCTTCATTTTCATGTTAATTATGATGCTTTGCTTGCCTTTGAGATAGCGGACAATACCAGCGAGGTTGAAGAATCTGGCATGTTAGATCATGGTCACCGGGACCATCTTGGACATCGAAAATACGATTACCACGCCAAGCGTACAGGAAAGCGTACAGGCCATCAATATCTTGGGAATCATCGACACCATCATGGTATGGAAAACCACGAAGATCATCAGCACAAGGAGGATGGTGGACGTCATGACCATCCTAGTACAGATCTCCTGGCATACAAATCTGGTGGTGATCCGGACCGTTCTCAAGCTCTATTTACATCTGACCGCCATTCAAGAGCAGGTTTAATATACTTATACATTTTTTTATCAGATCAAATAAGATGTTAAAAAACTGTTTGAAATTTCATGTCGATATACCAACTTGACCCACGGCGCGGCCCACTGCATTTAAACACCTTTGCAGCCTATTTTTTTTATTTTCAGATTATAACTCACAATCGTCCAGCCGATCAGAGGGTCAATCAGATCCACATTACCAATGGAAACCGAAAAACATTACCCCGTGCAGTTCCACGTGCACACCAGGTTAGCCTTTCTACTAATCAATATCCAACCACACGCAATATCTAAAATAGACTACGTTCGTAACAATTCAAGTTTTTACATTTCAAGGGCGTCCAAATTTAGAGTCAGTTCATTTCGCCAAAACGAAAATAAAATGCAAATCTATGGGGTTTAATCGAACCCTTTATCGTGTCGTCCGTAGGTGGAGTTCAGTTTGAGTTTTTCGAATGCCAGCGAGAAGTTGATGGCCTTACCGTTTCCGATAATTATTGTGACGTCAGACGTAAACCAGATCCCAGGTATCACGAGTGCACACGCCATCAGTGCGTCGCTAGGTAAGTACTATACTGAAATAGGCTCGTACCTTTCTCGAGATTGAGAAGAATATCAACTCTAGTGTAATAACAAACCGTCCTTCTTGTTGTCGTAGTACTGTTTCCGGAAAAAAATGCGCTGGCAAATAAATCATCTTATTCATTGATGCCATTCATTGATGGAAAGTCGAAAGTTGGATATTGCATAACAAAATTCTGCTACCAAATAAAACAAAACGTAGGCCCGTACTTGTCTCTTTAGACAATATAAATCATGCCCAACAAGTTAAAACCTTGTCGAACTCCAGGTAGTACTGAAGAGGCCTCCAGGGTATTGATTGATCACTAATCTTGTTGATTGGCTCCCTTTCAGATGGGTGGCAGGGATCTGGAGTCACTGCTCCAGAAGTTGTGGAGAAGGACAAACATTTCGGTCAGTTCGTTGTTGGCGCATGCTCGCTCCGGGCTTTGACAGCACCGTTCATGCGGAACAATGCCAATCTTACAAGAAACCGGAAGCGACGAAGAAATGCAATGAGGGCGCATGTGGACCGCAGTGGCAAATCAGCGCATGGGGAAAGGTAAGATATGCGACCTGTAATCTGTTCACGTTGCCCTTAGTTTAGGCCCTGTCTTCATCGTAATGTAATAGCCTAATAGCTAATTAACAGATGCCTGTCTTTGAGGTTTGAACCATCCAGGACAAAACACCAAATTTCGACTGGAAGTATCGAACAAAAAAAGTGTTTTAATGAGAACCATAAGATCAGTTTTGGCACCATGTTTATAACCTTTGACACCGTAAGCAAGTACTAGTTTGATTCCGATATGGATATCAAGTTCTTTCGACACAACGTTTCAATCTCATTTAGATATCGCTTTGGTTGTTCATCACTTGAAGATCTCTGAAATGAAACACTGTGTCCAAATAATAGAGAAGATGATATACTAATGAAACTAGTAGGCTGTCTGCTACTTATTCCTTCCCAGCTTATAAATGCCACGCAAGGAACTTTCACCTCGTGTTTTGTTTTGCCAGTGTTCGGCAGAGTGTGGTCGGGGCTACCAGTTGCGTACAGTGAGATGTAACACGGGATATTATGGTGACTGCCATTCCTCGCCACGTCCCGCGGAAAGGAGAACGTGTGGAAGCTCATCCTGTGAAAACTACTGGGAAACCAGCAGCTGGGCATCGGTAAGTCTGTAACCTTCTGGAAGATGGTCCCCGTATAAAATGATAAGATTTTTTAGGCATAAATATAGTCACACACAACAACAATCAAGATGAGAGAAAGATTATAAAACAGGCATATTGGATAAAAGAGAATATATCTTGAGATCTCTTTACAAATTAGCGTTGGAGAGAAATAAGCTCTAGACTATAAAAACAAAAACACTGCGAAAATTAAATAGATTTAATTAGCAACTAAATATTCCATTGAGTATTGATAAATGTTTTGATTTGTCTCTTTTTAAAACTATAATACCATTCTTAATACATGGAAGTCAGTTTAATAAGCGAAAAGGTAAGGAAAAAGGTCCCTATGAAACCATTACAATGTCATTACTGATGATCTTACATAAACCTTTGTTGAAAAGTAAAGTTTCGATAACACACTTACCCAGCTAGGCTCGCAACAGGATTTAATATACAGGGGCACCAATTGAATTTCCTTATTTCTGTATTTATTTCATTGGTGTTTAATGCAGTAGTCGAATAGTATTTAACTTATATGACAATTGTTTGTGGAAAAACAATTACGAAAAGTTGAAACTCTTGGGTTGAACATACTCACAATGTTTCAGTGTTCTGGTCCGTGCGGCAGTGGTGTAAAACAGAGGAGAGTTGTTTGTCGAGGGTCGGGTGGACGAGCCTTGGACGAGAGGAGCTGTGATCCTAACACCAAGCCACTCTCCATACACGCCTGTGGCGGGGAGGAGTACTGTCCCTTTGTCTGGGTTCCCCAGAGATGGGGCAAGGTAAGATATACCACAGCGCTCAACAACTTTATCCAATATACCTTTTTCACGGAAAGGGTGGCGCTGCGAAATTACATGAGGCTATATTACCCATCGGACGCAACGCATTGGGACTTGGTACCCAAATCATGACGTCAGCGTACTGTACCATTATTGCTTGACATCATTTGTGGAGAAAACCTTTGTGACGCAGCATGTTGCCTGCAATTTATCACGTCACAACAGAAGATCGCCTCACTTTGATTTCAACACAGCGCTTCCGTGAAATTGGTCTATATAAAGTTGTGTCATCGGAATTACACCACTTGTGTATTTACAATTAAGAACCTCTTCATTGCTTTCCACTCCTGTAAGTAACAGAAATATTCCGTTCCATATATCTTCTGGCTACGTAGCATCAGTAGTCAAAGCAAATTGATAACGTTGTTATAAAAAGATGGATTTTCTACTTCTGGGTATATTGAGTCACCCTAGTCATGTTTTTTGTTATTTCCCCAGCTTCTAAATGCCGCCTAAACAAGAATAACGTTGTTCTTTAACAATTTAAAAAGTATATTATGTAGAGATATGTAATAATTTCTTGAAAACGGTCCTAGGAACTAGACCGAGACGTTGCGCCGGACATAGAGTATAACTGTATACCGTTTTCATTAATAATAACTTATGTTACAGTACTAGCCTCTTCGTATCGATACGGGGTACTTGTAAAGTAGCGTGAGAACCCCAAAGAATGACGAACAATTCATGTTGACTGTATATTTCGGTTTAACTAACACTATGGATATTATTAGTTATTGACATTTTTCAAAGGGTGTACGGATTTGTATGACCGTCTTGAAGCTCGTACACCCTGAGCCGCAGGCGAAGTGGTGTACGAGCTTCAAGACGGTCATTAAAATCCGCACACCCTGCGAAAAACGTCAATGACGAATTGATCATCCGTCAAGCCTCCCTGTCAGAGTTTATTTTAAATTAAATTCTTGACAAAATGTATCCTCGCCAGTGTTTTGTCTCAGAGTTACCTCCCCTGACCACTGACGCTACCATGGCAACGCTGTCAGATTCCAGGGACATCGAAAACAGTCAATGACGTTGCACAACACAAGTCTGTAAAAACCGATGTTTAAGATATTTTACCGTCATTTAAATGTAGCGATTGTGAAGAAATTATGTTTTAA
>JAVFBZ010158876.1:0-18053 GCA_032466195.1 Katharina tunicata | reverse complement strand
TTTGTTTTCGAGTGTACAGTTTACGCCTCCTAGTTCTAGAGAGCTTGGGTAAAGGCTGACGTATTTTGCCGTTTCCGTTGAGTTTAACATGTCGGTCTCCATTAGAAGTTGAGCTTACACTTTCGACTAGGTTTTGTTAAGTTGTGGTCCACTGATTAAAAGAAACAATACTACGATTTGCACTTGCTACCCATGTTCTCTGCATATAGGTATGGAAGGTAAGTTGGAAGGGGTAATTCAGGAGGGGGTAAGTCTGTGGGGTAAAGGGGAGCAAGTAGGGGGGAATGTCGGGTGTGGGGGTAAGTTTGTGGGGGCCAGCGGAAGTGTTGGTAAAGGGTAAGTGGTGGCGGGAAGTGGGGGGACACGGCTAGGGTATATCTCGATTTGGTCGCACTTGTTTTCAATACTGTTGAAACACCGCCACCCCACCACCACCACCGCCAGTGCCAACGCCGCCGCCACCACCACCACTACCGTCACACCACCACCAGCACTACCACCACCACCGCCACCAACACCACTACCGTCACCCCACCACCACCAGCATTACCACCACCGCCGCCGGTCAAACCACCACTACCTCCATCACCACAAGCACTACCACCACCGCCTTCGTTACCACGCTCACAGGCGCTGCCACCGCCTTCACCACCGCTACTACCCAACCACCGCCGCCGCCACCGTGAAGGAGAAAATATATTATATACTATCAGTAAAATAAGTGGCCATATTTGATCTGGTTGCCCACCAACAATGGGATCGCAAAATGTCCCACGAATTGTATGGTCAAATCGAGTCATTATAGTATAGGCCACAACTTTGGTTTGCAATAATTTTTATTTTTTTTTTACATTAAGGGGCGATATGCGCTTAATGTAATTTTTTTACATTACGGGTAAAACGTTAACCCTTAATGTAATTTTGTTTACATTAAGGGTTATTTTTACATTACGGGTTGCAACACAGTCTTATGATGTTATTTTCATGATAGTAAGCCTTACCGAAACTTTGCTGACTGATACTGACAAGCCATTACGAATTAATGCTGTTACACTTGCTCTTTCTGGAGTCCATGGCGTGGCCTAAAATTCGCTAATGTTTAAAAATTCTACGCTTAGAGCCTGTTAGTCATGTCATGTGATCAGCGAGATTAAACGAGATTCCTTCCGCTTCCGGGTACATGGTACTTTTTTATTTAGATATAACATCTCATGGGAGGTTAAAAAGGTGATAATTGTCTCGTACGGTGCTATAACTGAGCCAAAAGCAAATGAAAAGCCATTCTGAACGACCACTAAGCAAAACAAAGCACCGCAGTTTCAAGGATGTACCCGGAAGTAAAGCTTAAGCGAACGAGGCTTACAAAATCTATAGTGTCAGGTAAGACGTACTGATGGTCAACTTTAAATGTCTTGGGTGTATAGGCTACAGTTTCAATCAGACAGTTAGCAGGCATGGGCAGTAGCTCAAATCAATGGTCAAATTCGTAACAGCAAGGGACATGAGTTTCTCGTTAGTGTTTTTCAACTTGCCCCAAGTTTGACATTAAAGATCACGGTAACCACTAACTGTCCACTCAGACAACTGGGTAAAGCCTTGAATATTTCCAAAGTCTACATGTCGTATCTAATGGTCTATATCTAGTCCTCAGGTTAACACCCTTTAAGCCAAAGTACAAAGTTGCAAATGATATTTTTTTATGTAGATAATATGGCTGAAAATGTCAAATGTTGAATTCATCAGAACGGAATTATTGTACCAGAAAGTTGTAACGTTATGTAAAGTCAGTTAAAAAGGTCGCATATATTGTACCGTGATTAAATTAAGATAAGGGCATAAAGATAAAGGGTCCGCAGACGCAGTCTCAATTGTTTTTTTTTTTTTTTGCTTTTCAACTATAGAGCTTAACTATATGAGTACATATCTACATTTACAAAGATTATTTATTAAACCATATATAATCGAGAACATTATCAGAGTAAGTATGTCTGCAAAGTGGAATAAATTGTGTTGGATTAATGAATGCAGCCATAACATTCTGGAATAATTTATGTATAATGTCTTGCTTGATGACAGATTTTAGGATTTCCATGGATCATATACTCTAGACGAGTACATATCTGACAGGAACTAACCACACCCGATATTAATTATTTACACTGATACTTTGTTCAACATATACACAACAGACATAGATCAATTTCACTGTCATTCGTTGTCCATTTAATCAAAGGTCGTTTATACTTATAACGTACTACATGAGTTATGATCTATAAGAAAATAACCAAAAGGCTAGTATTAACGATTTGCGGATGAGAAAGGGATTCTTTTTTCTACTCCAACGGTCAATGGAACTATCGGGAAGCTTATCAAATGTCTATAATGCACTGGTGTTTCCAAAGTTTCACACACTGATTATATTGTACCCTGACACCAGCGACGACAATTAATGAGTTTTTTGGACTAGGGACGGGAGTGTTATTTCAATCAAATCGGCACGAAACTTAGCATGATTGTAATTTGGCTTAGTCCGATTTTGTATACGACGTCGTCACACGTCGCTATTAGCGCTTTAAACCGCTAGTAATGGCTCAATTCCAAGCAACGGAACTAGCTAGGCAATGCATTTGTTTGTGCGTTGAGCGGTAAATTCAGGCTTATAGTCATTGAATTATTATCATTTATTATTGGCTGAGTAATACATTAAGCATATTTGAATGTTGTTCTGTTTCATATATCTATGGTGATCGTTTGATTAATTAGATTCCAATTCGTATTTAGGAACAGAAATATGATGCATGAGGGAGAGTCTTTGGGACTACCTCTCCATCACGGTCACCTGGCTTGTATGTGTTGGATAGTAAATAAAATATGTTATCCAAAATTTACCATTTTGCGTGTTTATGATGTTTGCGACACACAATCAAGACAAATGCCAAAAAGGTAAAGAAATCGATTTTATTAAAAAAAAAAAAAATCCTTATCTCATTATATTATAGGTATATCTATAACATTATGAGGTAGGGAAAAACTAAATTTTTGTTTGACTTGATCAAGTCATAACAAAATTAGCAAAACAATATTCTGTTGAGTAATTATTCCTGTCCACATTGAATCGCCCAGGTCGCTTGCAGAATCGGAAAAAAGTCACGCCATCCAAGATAAATCATATAAACCAAGATACATGAATTTGTTAAGTGAATGAAGCGGTCTACAAAAAACAGTTTAATTCTGAATAATAGGGGGCTAATTATTGTCATTAACCCTAATCAAAATTGTAACAAGATGCCATATGCAATGTAGTTCTGTGTGTCAGCACTGTCAAAATAAACACAAATCGTACTTGTATTTTAACAGGTGTTTTGATTTCAGTGTCAGTCAACTTCCGGATTCCATACACAAAGCCTATCTGAGGTTCTTAGTTACCTTGAAACTTCGCAAGTCCTTCTGTCGTATCATGGCATTAGGACGGAACATAACAGCTTAATTGTGTCTTCAAACACGCACGAAACCAACTTTGAAAAATGATATGTCTCAAATATTCAAACACATCAAATACTTGAGCGGCAAATTGACCCGATGGTTTACGAATCCTTTGAAACAGTTAATCAAACTTTTAATTAAGCAAGTTTCGAACAGCTGTCACAAACGTAATTAACCATTATCTATCTAGTTTTTTAATGAACATATATACTTGGGCTAAATGGTTAACTTTCCATTACATATAAGGAAAAATCGTAAATATGAAAAACCATATCTTCCTTACAGAGATGAATCACAAGCAGTGAACACGATAGTACAAAACCAATTACCTTTTTCTATCTCTTAACAGTAAAAAGGTTTGTCGACGAGATCAGTGTCCCTAAACCGATTTCAACACGAACAACACATCTGTAACACAGTGGAGCGGTTGATGTCCTGGGGCTCTACGAAATTCGATATGCCAGTTACAGCGTTTTGAGCTTAACATTAATTGGATTTTAGATCTGTTTTCAATCATATATAAGTTGTGCCATACTATCTCCATAGTATGTTGAAATGTCGCTTGATATAAACACGCTACTTGTATGTGTTTAATAAAAGTACAAGGCTATGAATTGTAGAATCTTGATGACTTTACTAATTGAATTCTATATGTTTCGACAGATTGTCATTGATCTTGCAACTGTTCCTTATTCACTTAAAAGCAAGGTGCTTCTCATCATGAGTTGGCGAGAAAACAAAGCAAAAATAAAAAATAAACTAGATATAGTGCACTCAAAAAAGCACTCTGTTAAAACTTAACATGGTGCACTTTGCAAATAGTTTTTAGCAAAGTACTTTGTTGAGTTTGACATAGAACTAAGTAAACTTTAACATAGTGCATTATGTTACCTAAATTCAACAAAGGCTTTTTGCTGATTTTGACTTAAACATGCAAGCTGTATTTATAATCTGTTGACAATTTCCTTTAGGCATAAGTAGTTATCTATATATATCCCAAAATTTTCAGCGCGTATAAAAAAAATAACACGAAAAAAAAAGCAACACCACAAACTCAAAGAACTGAATTAATTATTGCATCTTAGAAAACTTTGAATAGAACTTAATGGTGAACTGGATCTGTCGATGAACAACGGACAGCCATAGATTGAACTTATTTCTTAGTAAACTTTAAGGGGGGGGAAGCAATAATTTCATAATAAATTGTAAGAAAGCTAGAAAGAGATCTTGTTCACTCTAATCATTTTTCTTAGATGATGATGGGCTAGCAGTTCGTGTGCCCTGGTGCTTGTCGACTTAAGTAGCACAAGAAACAGGTTGTTTTTTTTGCTGGGTCATTTTTTTGCATCCTGTGGTTGTCTATTGTCGATATTGTTTGTTGACCATGACTTTGGACCATGGTTATCTTCACTGATTGTGCTGGTATGCCGCCATAGGAGCAAAATAACATTAAGTATGACTTAAAACTCCAAACCACCTAACAAACAGATTCTTTTATAAACGGGTAGAGTGGTATGTATATATTTTGTCAAGAGTAATCACACTGGCACAGGGATATCGACTAATTAAATATATATTTTTTTAAATTAAAAAAAAAAGATGGTCTATAACCCCCAAACCAATCATGAACAATTTGTTGAATGTATTAACCAACAATGCTAGTTGTTTGGGCTCTTTTTGAATCGATTTTGGGTATTTTCTGTTAAATGTATTACACATACGCTTGCGTCCCATACGATAATACAGAATAAGTGAACAATTTGGCAGAAAGTGACATAGTTGCCTCCCTTTATCTTGGATTTTACGTACAAATGTGAGTGTGGTTAGACTCCCTGCTCTCAACCTTCTTCTTATTGTTTTATTTTATTTTATAAATAAGAGAGACCAACTGTCCAAATAGGAACATTAACTGGATCGCGAAAAAACTACAGTGATATTTAGAGATGAATAACAGAAATAATGTCGATTTAGAAACTGGACATAAAATATTGATTGATTGATAGTTTTTAACGCCGCGCTCAAGGGCATTTCACTTATATAACGTCGCTTTTTTCCAACAGCAGACAGCGACTTATAACACAACCATAAAATGTGTAGTCATTGTAGTGCTTTTGCTGTTGGAAAGATAATGTTCCTCCAGTGCTAAACATAACAGCATGAATACATTCTAGAAACATACTGCGCTTTAATAGCAATATGGCGGACATGAAATAAAACTAAGTAAAAGTAACTCTACACGCAGAAGATATAAACTGATTAAAATTGCTTGAGTAAAAAAGACGAATAAAAAATGCCCCTCATTATATTGAGGATATGTTATGAAAAGTCATTAAAGTGCAAGTTTATATTCCGCCGACTAGTGTGAGACAGTGGTTTTGTTAAAATACATACATCAACGTTACTAGTGTACACTTTATCGCATCATGATTACTTATCCTAATTGAGTTCAATTATTTATTTGTTGGTTATTTAAGGTTGTACTTTATGTCATTTCACATTTTGACAGTGATGTTTGACCAGAGCTTGATGAAGAACCGGTATAGAAACCCCAGAAGAAAACGGCTTTAAAACCACCTCCCTATCCTCGTAGGCACTGGCAGCTTGACACCTTTGAAACGCATAACTACAGGCGGACTCGATTGTGTGAAGTTTACCGTTAAACAGGCTAATGCTTTTGCAATTGAGAATGGGGTTTTCATCAGGGACAAACAGCCTCGAACTGACCATATACAATTTAAATAAGACTAATCACGTGGGTATGACTTGTCGCTTGAACTCATAGCAGAACTTTGTTTTGTATTAGTTTCAGGGCGGACGCTATCGAAAGTAAGCATACAGTTACTGCATCTATATTAATTTAAATTCTCTCTGGCATTTACAGTGGATGCTAAAGGATCGTAAAGTTATTATTTACAATGCAAGAGAAAGGGTCGAGGTAGCCATTGACAATCAACAAAGAAAATTGTTGTGAAACTATCGCCAGTTTAGATTAGATGACTGATAGTTTGCTTCGAGCCATTTGAGACTATCTGTGTGACAAACACAAGATTGGGTTGGAGTAGTATCCTTCGTGTAAGATGACAACATAGACACTGTTTCGAGCAAGATGCATAAAAAAGAGAAACTGGACGGGAGGCTATTTTTTTCTATATGATTAAAATTTTTGGATCATTCTGTTGGCTTATATTTGATAATTATTTTTTCTAAATTTATGATTTCACTTTGCGTTTTACTTGTGCGCTCGAAATAAAAAAAAAAAGAGGTCATCGAAGTTGAGATTGCTGCTGAGCTAAAGCGGGTATACCGTAGATACACTTGAAAGTTCTCGAATGTACAGCGCACATCATCTCGGACTTGGTACATTTTGGCCTGGGTAAAACTGCCAATGTTGACAGATTGCACAATTTTAAATGCAGGACATAATTTACTCATAAACTAAACTTTGTGCCTCTTAAGACATATGAATTTCGCTCGGTTGCCAAATGTTTGTTTTTGTGTCTATGTGCATACGGCGGTAAAAAGGCTTCTGGCGAGCAAAGTGTATCACTTTGTGGCATATTCATACACTTATCACGGCCGAGCGTAGTGATTACAGCGAAATAACGAGATATCACGCGAGGTTTTGCCGATTGCCGTAGATTTTGGCATCAACAGTGACGTCATTTCTGAAAATTGGTGAGTATTTTCGCGCTGTTTGACCAGGAACTGGATCCCTTATAGCTACTCATATTCTACAGGTGTTAGCTTAAGCATTTTTACATTCTAATCAATAGATCGTTTTCTCTCTAGATTAAAGATCAGTCCACAAACTTTCATATTCGTTTTTCTGGAGCGATAAATCTGTGTGAAGAAAGTATATTCCATATAGATGTTGAATTGTCAGAGACCGGATTCAGTTTAAAGAAAGTTTAAAGATAGTTATGTGTAATATTACAAACTGTGAAGGTTGTGTTTAACGTTACAAACTATGTTTAACGTTGCTGCTTAGGTCATTATATTTTATAATGTTTTTCTATTATATTATGTATCCAAGCAAGTCATGGTAAATACAGTTAAGGTTTCCATTAGGATCTATTGATCGCCAAATAATTATATCACAATGTTTGCTAATGTTTGACTACAGGAACTGAGACTTTCTGATGAAATTTATATTGCTAAAAGCTTACAGTTAGACTCGAGACGTGCTACTTTTTTCATAAACCAGGCTTATTAATTTTTTTATTTTATAAATTTCTTTGAACTTGTAATTCCATCCTACAGTGCATTATCAGTTCAATGTGTTAAGGGGTCTGTATCCATTAGAATAACATTGTGACGAAGGACATCCTGTCAGATAAAAATACACAGTTTAATTAGTTATTAATAAACAATTCACAGCACGCTTGAGACCACAGTACCACACCAGCGCATTCTAATACAAAAATATTTTGATTCTTTATAAAATATGACCAAAATCCGAATTCCGAATTTTCAATTTCTATTGATTAAATGAAGTGCGATAGTCTATTTCGACTTGGTCAGTTCATGAAGCCGATTCGTTAAAGTGTACTGTGTCTCACCCTGTAAATGCACTGTGTTGCCAGCGTCGTTTAGTGTGGTTTCCTTCACACATTGGGTCGGCGCGCCGTCATATAAGTGAAATAATAAGTGCAGCGTAAAACCCCAATCAAACAAACAAAGACTTCAGACGAACACATATGCACTTAAGAATTACGTGTCACTAGTATATCTTAAATCATTTCAAGGTCCTACGCTTTAACGCTGAGTCGGTATTATTTTGTAACGAGTTGTTGCAAACACATACCACTGCTATGTCAACATTTCAGAGCAAAATTTTTTGTGGAGATTTTAACCTTGTAATCAGGTAAAGTTTTCCTCAGAATACATGGCATTTCCTAAATAAACACCGATTTTTGTATGTGTGCAGATGTTTATGAGCCTGTACAGTAACTACAGGTATTCAATTACTTTCACAGTTTTTCAGTGCTCTCCTTGTTGGATGAAAACGAGTTTGCTCGATGCCTGGAGGTGTCTAATTCCAATGACGATATATGATTATCATATCCGGTATGTGACATGTTGAGGCTGAAAGCTGAACTCAAACCGTGTAGAGTTTCTAACCTTAGCACAACAAAATAAAACAGGTTGTTACAATAGTTTTTCCCAAATTCAACTGTTACTACATGAATCACTTTTCGTTAATTCCAACTTAAATGGTCCAAATTACTGTGAACACAACCAATACAGACTTTAAGAATGCCCCATCTTAAGGGACTCGTGAATCACGGCCAAGGGGCACCAGAAAGCCGACTTGCTGTGGTCTCCTGTTTCTCCGGGTGGTTTCATTTTACATATTGGGCTGACGCGCTGTCATATATAAGTGAAATAACCTTAAGTACGGCGTAAAACCCCAATCAATCATTTTGGGATAAAATGGAAGTCCGCGTCTTAAAGCATTTCTTACTTGAGCTGAACAAAGAAAATAACCTTGAAACATGCAGAAAACAGGAAATATGAACTGTCTCGGAACAGGCTTGTGTTGTTGTGACGTCAGTAAAAATTTACACTTCTTTGGCTTCGAGTTTCAATCGTGCTCAAACAATACAAGTAAATAGTACGTTTATAATGCCTGGTTTTATAATTATAATCACACTTTTGTAATGTGTTTCTAGTTAAAAGAAGGAGATTAAAGAAACCGCTGCAGAAAGGGTTTTAATTTAGCCTAGTCCCTAAAGGCAACACGTTTCTATTCCGCAAAGCAGTTAGTAAGTTAACATTATATCGGCAGTGGATGAGAGTTCTGCTGTACGATTAGCGCGTGCGTGTTTAAGAGCCAATAGCTGGGCTGGGACTAAGGCTGAATATATATATACATCGACCGTCAATTCGTCTGTTCTCATAGCGAGCGGGTAATCACTTTGTAAATAGGGATGGCGGGATTGGGGGTCAGTGGCTCTCAGCTCTTCCAGTCACACCTACTTACGGCGATCAATTGATAGATAGCCGCGTAGTGATCTGCTATCAGTTCCCTGCTCTTGACGCCACAATCTGGACCCGACTTTACATAGAGATCTTAACTCCTCAGTTTATTGAATTTTCTCGGCGAATCTGTTGGCCACTCCTGTTTAGGATCTTCATTGGACCCTTCTCTGGGACATAGCGATGATTTAAGCTGCACACAAGGTAAGGTCTCACTTATTCAACTTCAATCATATATGTTGGCAATCCCAGGTTGAAATACCCCAATATAATAACGTTTTACGAGTGAAAAGCCTAACTTTTAAGTGGACTTAAATTATAATTAACGGATTGAAAATGTTTCAATTTAAGGCTGATCTATGTTAAAGTTTGCTTAATAACTGATTTGTTTAAATTGAACTTAGTGTGGTTACGTCAACTTAATTGACTTGATTCTTCCGTTGCTTTGGAAGTCAAGTCGGGTAATTGCGTTTAAAAGCTCAGTCCCTCCTGAAATTAGTATAGTGAATTGTATGGGCAAATTGTTTTCTGTTTGGTATATGATCGGAATTTCGTATGTAATGTATCGCTTACATTAACTTTATCGTTTATAACACCTATTCGTAGAATTCTCAAGCTAATGCGAGAGTATATTAATTTTATTTTTACATCAAAATGAACTTGGTCTATCGGCATTTCATTTTCAGACTGGTTGTACATTTTCTCATAATAATTATTATCTGAAGTTTTTGTTTTTTTAAGAAGAGTTATGTTATTATGTCTTCTGTAGTTTGTCTTCATGCGTTCTAATTTATCATCACATTAACACGTGCTGGTGCTAGGCGATATGCTACCTATTTTGAATTTGTTTATCATGGGTACTATAGTAACATCAAGCAGGATGCGTTCGTCGTGACGTTTGTTACATGTACTAAAATAACAGCAGGCATGAGTATTTATACTCGCTGTAATCAACTGATTTAATAATGTTTTAATCACTCTTATTTAACCACGTATCAAATGCATGACTAATTCATCAAAATCGATAATTCCGTTTCAAAAAGTTCACTCGTACGGAACAATACATTATTATGGTGATTTCTTACTTCCATTTTGTAGGCCTATAGATACTAGTATTACCTGATATAACTAAGCCGGTTCAGTGTGAGTTGTTCTAATTTGTCCACATCGCCAGATAAATAACTTGTATATTATGATAAATCTCAAGATAATGTATTTTATTTTGACTCCCAAATAACCAAAGCTACCAATAACGACTAAAGTTCCTCAATTATAAACCAAATTACCTTTGTTCTTCAAGTTTTAGTACTTCGTCTTATCATGTTAATGGACTTTATTTATCTAAAAACTACATCTCTTCACTCGGCCTATTTCGAAACCCATGTAAACTTTATGGATATGCAATGATAACTATGCTGTTGAGAAATTGGATGGTTTCGATTGTTGATACAGTCTTTGTTCATTTAGCTTTCAACCGTAAACGTCCAGCTGCCTATTTAATACAACCATTAAAATGTTTACCAATTTGTTCATTGATACCCCTATTGGACTACAGTCCTTTCAAGTTGAACAGGCAGCCTTTTCAATCAGTTAAGAAGGAAATGGCCCACTTGTTGGTGGTGTTTTGTTCTTTTGTTTACTTCCGACACATAGGCTTCTCAAGCAAATGAATTGTCAAGTATTTAAAGGCAAATGCCGTGAATGCAATATTTGAATTAGATCTAACACAAGCAAACAACATCTTGGAATGACTTGAAATGTTCAAAGGACTCACGGTGGTATGCCGGAATCTCAGGGCGGCAGTGCACATAGAACTAAAAATCAACTGTTAAGAACTACACATATTGAAAAGTTTACACGACAGCCAAGTAACTGACAGACACAAATTTCTCTACCAATCCACGTGTTTTTCTTTCTATTTAACATCAGAACGTGCAATTGTCGTTTCTGTGAGAGCAGAAGTTCGCAATGTTATTTATGGAAACCACTGTTTAACATATTAAGACTGTTTATTCTGTAGACTCTATTTAATAGCTATTTAATGTATCAATAAGCAGCTGATTTAACTTTTATTTGCGAATACATTTCCATTATTTAGATTGTGCTGTTGTCAATGGCTTTATACTGATACGTTATGTTTGAGGTGATTTGGCTATGTGCACTCTGTAACCACTAGGCCTACCTATTCGGTCTCATTTTCCCATACAACCATTAAAAAGTCGTCATGATAGCTTTTAGTAGGAATGCTCTTAACGTGGTTTTCAACAAATATAAAGTCGAAAGCTTTATTTTGGACACAAGTAGCTTAGACCCTTTCGCAAACATAATATTTTTCACTTTTTAAGCTGTCCGAAGATGTCATTAGCTCTTGGCATTATGTGGCGAATACAACATGCTGCTATTAAATTCCCTCGATGTTAACGCTGTAATGACACACATTATACGTTTTACAGTTTTTTAACTGTCATTTAATAGCAAAAACAGTTACAAGTTCAGATACGGAAACACAAGCAAAGAACTTCTTCAAATGTGTCCAAATATTCACCAAGCCATCACTTCCGTTCGATGCAGAGTTGAGTCTTATGTGTCATTACAATGTATTATTTCTCTCTATAGTTAAGTAATTTGAAGCTCTACACACTTTGATGTATCGCGGGTGGTTGGGTGGGAGTCTCCTGTGTCCTGGTGCTCTCTGAGCTAAGGGGCACATGATGCCGATTTGTAGTGGTGTCCTGTTTTGTTTATGTTATGTAATGTTTTGTTCCGTCTTGCATGTTGCCAGCGTCGTTTGCGGTGGTTTCCTTCGACGATTGGGCTGGCACGTCGAAATATAAGTGAAACAACTTTGAGAACAGCGTCAAACCCCAATCAAACAAACAAACACCTCGATGTACCCTAAGGCGTATTTATATAACATCCGACGGAGACCCGAGTTCGAATCCCGGCGGAGGCAAGCAAAATTTTCTTTCTCTACAATTATACAAAAAATATATAACATCCGACATATTGGCTGCATTAAAAATGTCGAACAATCAAATGGCTGCGTTATCGTAATCATAGTTCTTTTTGACATCCAGCATCATCAGTACTGTCAGAATACTGTTTGGGTCGACTCAAATTTGCTATTAACTTTGAAATGAAGTAGCCTTGTGTGCACGACTTGAAATGTCAAACAGCTCTTTCGGCACTATTCATTTCAATGACATTTGTATACTTAGCATCTGCCTCGATAAATAACCATATGCTTTTTGTTATGAAGTCATACGTTATTTTTAAGTTAAGTTACTACCTCTATTGCCACTAATTATTTTGCCATATTCTTCAACAGAATCTATTATACGGATTTCATCAGTGCTTTTATCAGGAACTCGCGAAATTCGTTTAAAAAAATGAAAAGCTTGCTTTTTTAAATTACAAAAGTAGCTTAGTTTCCTTCTTTAACACAATATTTTTCACTTTCTAATCTGTCAGAAGTTGTCATTCGCTGTTTATGATGCGAATGAAACTTCTGAATGCTACTCAATTCCTTCGATCTTGAAATTGTAATGACATATATTTAGCTTTTAATGAGTCATTTTAAACTAGAATTTTTGTTTTACTTAAAAATGCCCTAGCTCCGAGGAGACAATAGTCCAACTCTCCGAGGCTTTATCGCGATGCTTTGTCCCTTTTTTCCACCATACACTGGCAACGAAAAGTCGTCATATAAATAAATACTTTAGATTTAAATCGGAGTGTTGGCGGAACGTCCTGTTACTCAGTCAGGAAACTGATCTGTTACGGCGCTCTGCTTCGTGTCATGTACTACTCCTTTGTCGTCTTCGTTCCTAATGTTTTTTGTGATGTTTTTCGTCATCCATTCGACTTATATTCCTTTTTATAGGAGTGAAACACCCTAAAGGTCGGCCAAAGATCAGATTCAAACAAACAAACAATAAATATGTATTTAATATTAACATTTATGAAACACTGTGTCAGTAAGTCACAATTCCTCTGCTTACTGTTATATACAGAAGAGAAGGCGGGGTTTTCCTAGTATCTTCGGAAACAGTCAGACAACAAGCCGATTATACACACTTCAGTGTATCGATGCGTCAATAAGAAGCCTGTTTGAGATGGTTGACCTTGTGGACAGCACTTGCGTTCCTCGGAATCAGGTTTTGCTATCTGTTTCTCGAAGAACACAACTAATATAAGAGCATATCTGTTCGGTCGAGTGAGGACAACGTTAATGGCGTGAATAAGTGTTTACAGTTAACAAGTACTAACACTCGTGGAATGCACATGCTTAAGCGATCAGAAGAGAGCAGATTGTCATATTGTGTGGTCAAGTTCCTTTTTCAAAATCTGGCGTTTCTAATGTTATCTTATCTAGTTGCGATCCACTATCTTCTCGACTTTAGTACATCTCGTTGGGGTGTATTGTGTGGGAAGGCTGTGCACTTGCCAGGGGGTGATAGTACTACAACTTGAACGGTGTAATTAGTCCCTCCTTGATCTAGTTAATGTTCAATGAATTCAGTGATTGGGAAGTATTAAACGAGATTAGCACCATATACTCTCCCTGCCGAACCCAATTAGCTTAAAGACACAGAAGCTGCCATACCCATCCCGTGTTAAGAGCTAACGTAAAACCTCCAGTGCTTTCAATGTTTCAATTTTGAAGACATGGCCCTGTCACCTTAATTATCCACAAGTCTAATGGGGATTTCATCCGTATAAAACTTCCAAAAATTCCATCATGACCGACATGGTGTTGATTTGACTCTGTCACGTGGATTAATTATTAATACAAACAACACCGGCTCGGAGAGTGGGCAGGAGTGATATAGCTCTTATATTGAGTTATTTTAATAAACATTCCCGGGACATTCTATAGCACATAGAAGTGCTTTTGTTTTCAAAATAGGTCACTATTTCCATAACAACGGCATGGATTTTACTGGGCAGATACGGTGGATGAATGAGTGTCGTAACTGGATACACTTTGTTAGTCACCTCCACGCCGTTACTAGAACAAAACGTACCACATTCTTTTTTTGCGTTATAATTGTTGCCTACTTTTATTAAAAAAAAAAAAATTCAAACAAAATGCAAAACGAAAAAAAAAAATTTTTTATTTCAAATGTACATCAGCACAACGCTCGAATTCACGAGGATTGAGCAGCCTGGGTTTGGACTTAAATTGTTTCACCCTTGCAACCTCCAGATGAGGTACACAACCTTATGGATCACCTAATATAACATTGACAATTAATCATAATAGCTATGGTTCCATTGGCTTATATGGTCTCAGTCATACTAAGATTTAGAGTAATTATTACCATAAATGTGCGAACTGTGTTACATCTTCTCAAACTAATTGACTCACAACTTACATAGTTAACGTGGAGTATGTTTTGTTTGATGTTTTATCACTTTACGGAGATAGCTGGGCAGAAAGAACTGACATTGGGGACCTCCGTTGCGGCGTAGCCAAACTATATTGTCCATAGGTCTCAAGGTCGCGCGTTCTATTCCTGTGACTGGGAGTGGGTGCCATTAAATTGGTTACCTTTCTCGTTCACTGAACTGCACTCTTGTCTACTGAATTCTGTGTTTTCAATGAATGGAAAATGTGTTTGATTTAGGACTTTCGTCTCGGCTGAAGTTGAATTTCGAAGATGGTGCTCTCTGGGCTAAGGGGGCCCCAGGAAGACGATTTATTGTGATGTCTTGTGAGTAGCCGGTGTCTTTAAGGGTGGTTTCCTTAGGACACTGGCCCGGTACTTCGTCATATGAGACCTTAAATACGGCGTACAGGCCCAATCAAATTAAGAAAACTACTCTGTTATCACTGCTTTCTGTCACTGAAAACACAATTCTACATGTGGTTCCCGCCAAGCTAAGATCATATTTACATGCAATGCGCATTGATATTAAACATGCCATACTGCACCTTAACCATTAGTTATTGAATGTTTGTTTTCCTTTCCACTTTTAAAGGCAATCCCACATGAATTGACAACTTCCAATTGTGTGATTATTATGAAATATTCAGAGCGGGGTTTGTTTCCTTGTAACAAAAACCTTAAGATATAATATTCAATCATTACATTCAGTGGAAGCCTATGCAAGTTTAATATTATAAAACAGTTCTCCGCACTTAGATTTAAGTGCAAATTATTGGCATTGAAAAGAATAAGAAAGACAAAATTTTAAGTACCACTTTCCCCGCACAAGATGCCGAATTAACCATGCATCTTTTGAGCCTCCTGAGCCCTGGTGCTCTCCGAGCTAATGATTATCAGGAAGCCGATTTGTTGTATTGTTCTTATCTGCCCTGTAAATGTATTGTGGTGTCTTCCATGTTGCAAGCTCCGTTTGGGGTGGTTTCATCCCCTGGTCGGACTGGCACGTCGTCATATGAGTGAAGCAACCTTAAATACGGTGTTAAACCCCAATCAAGCAAACGATGAGATGGTCACAAAGGTGGCTCGAAGCAGACGGGGCAGAAGGCTTGTCGTTTCCTTAATAGACCACTCACGGCTATGTTGCAGAACGCCCACTGGGCAAAAGTTTCTTCGGATTTTGTCGGGAAGTCTGCCATTATTTGTAGTGACATTGTCATATAAGTGAAGTAATATTCGACCTCCCCTGGTTAGTTTACTCGACATTTTTGGATGAAGAACTTGATGCCAGACATAAGTAGACTGAAGACTTTGGGATGAGACAATCTAACTGCAGTGCTATCCGCTTGTTGAATTCAATCTATCGACTCGATTGCGGTTTATTAAATAATTGTTTGAATGATCGATTGATTGGTGTGTAAGCCACATTCAGAGCTGTGTTTAAGGTACGCTGTGGCATAAGCATTTTATACCTCAATGTTTGAATGAGATGAGAGCCTTTAGATGAAAGTGTTTAACTTAAATTGTCCTCTTTATTTTTCTGGTTAGTCTGACTTATTCGTGATTGTTAACACGTTTGTGGTCTTGGGATGTACCCATAGAATATTTTCAACATTTATAAAAACATATCTTTATTATTGACACTTATTTCCCACTATGGAGTTTCCTGGGGAAAAAATCTTGCACATAGATTTGGGGTCTGAAACAAATGACTTTAACCCGACGGCTAGAGATTTGTGGTTATCATACTATTAACCAAGCCTCGCGGAGGATCAATATCAAACTAATCAAAATATTGGTTTGTATGACATTGAACTTCCATTATAACATATAGCAAAGACCAGATATAGGTGGAAAAGGCTGTGTGAAATGAGAAAAATAACATTTGTACTCTTCTTTAAGTTGTTATTGTATTCATTAGATGTGTATGTGTCTAGCGGAATCCGTGCGAGGCAATAAAATAAATGAGGCTGTCAATTGGGCTTCAGCCACATAACGACTGCGCTGTAACTAAATAGAGATGACGCTCTCGAACCGAGCGTGAACTTTAACTCGTGGCGAGATCAAGACTCGGCATACATCTTGGCGTTGTTTAATAAAACTTTGCCCTGGTTCTTTGGAGAGATGAAGCTGTTGTTACAAAGACGAAGCAGTCATTTCTTTTCTGGCATGACATGTATGAGATGCCATATGATTGGCTTTTTGCTCGATTTGAGATCGATAATTCTCTTAAAACATCAGATTATTAGGCTACAATTTATTATGCCAAAAAAATGGTAATAACATGTATTAGCAAAATTGCATGCTTTATCAGAAATGAAACGATTGTCATCTGTAAGGAGATTGGTTTATTAAAAATATATTTGGACTGTGGATATGCAACTATAACATCTCCAAATACAAGAAGTTCAGGTCACAACCTTAGCTAAAATATCACTTCAGGAATCGATAATGACTTCATGATAACAACTTTTTTTTTTTATTAAACACAACTGGTTACGTTTTCAATTTCATATGTAACAGAAATTTAAAAGAAAACTGCACAGTTGTGGCCACAATGCTTAATTGGTTCTATTTGTTGAGTGAGTGTTTGCAATTTGTTTAGTTCAGATTTAATTAGAACATTGTCCAACTTGTTTCGACTGTCGTGTAAAAGAAGATAAAAATGTTACATCTGACCCAATCTGGTATGTAATGTACAGATAATTTGGCTGTGATATAGTTTTAAAAGTCTCGCGTCTTTTTAAAAAACTAAACAAATGTCAATACATTCAACTAGAGTAAAATTGTTTGCTTAATTCAAAGGAGTTAGGCAATCTGGTTACTTCATTCATAAACAGCCCTGTGTGTTATCATGCATTAATTAATTAGATCATTTACGCGGAAAGTCAAGCTGTGGTGTGTTATCACATGAATTACGAATATGGCAGACTATTATGCCACTGCGATCACTGAACGCTAAGTGGTTCTCCGATAGACTTGATTGGGTCTAATTAGTCCAGTACAATAACATGTTAACATTTGTTAATGTTGATAACAGCTCTGCAAATGAGGCTTAGTTATCATGACCAGAAATATGGGACTTATGGGTTGATTAATTGGATAAGTTTATAATGTATCATCAAACACTTAAAGTCACATACGCACCCAAATATTCTGTATTTTGGGTTTTCACAGAATCACATGAATTATATATATTTT
>JAVFBZ010158854.1:0-16094 GCA_032466195.1 Katharina tunicata | reverse complement strand
TGGCCCTAATAAATAGACCAGCTGATATATCACAAGGGGCTATCTTTTACTCATACTGCCCTTCTAATCCCCCCTTCAGTTCATTTGATCATTTATATGTCAGCAAAGAAGTCTCACATTAATAGGCCTGGTTAATCAAATCCCTACCATTACAATAGGCTGGTCTAAGTGTATAAGTGGTTTGTTTTTGGCTTTCAAATAGATTTGTTTACTTGTTAAGCGCGTTTTAAATCATACTTATTGCATTTGAATAAATTAGTGTTGAAGTGTTAGCTTAGAGCTAGATAAAATTTTTGTTATTAGTTTGATTACCAGTTATGTAATATATTCAACATGTCTTATTTATCCTTCTTCGGAGTTGTGACTTTGGTCTTCTATGCTAAGCTACTCAGTGGAAATCACAACTTTTTGTAATAGCTTAGTTGGTAACATATCATACCTAAGGTTAATTCACTCATATGACGGTGTGCCAGCCCAATAGGTGAATGAAAACCTGTAAAAGCACGGAGTTAGATTTGTTTGGTTTAGGGTTAGACTCAGGTTTAGGTTTTGTTGGGTCCTGGGATCATTTTGCAATGTGATTGACCAATAGGGTATTGTCTGATTAGGGCTAAGTTTTTGGTCCTTACAGGGATTACAGTGAATTAACCCATTACAAATTATGTTGAATACAGGCAATCATAATATTACAGACAACATTGAATTCTCTGCAAGTACAGAAACAAAATGTTAGACAAGATAACAAATAACACTAAAGTAATCATTTCAAGACAAACAGTATTTTTGAGGCTTTAATCTCAGGATTTAATTTTGGTTCTTTTGTTTTGATTACTATTGCTTCTTTGGTCAAAAGTTCACTCCAGTGATTAGCACCACTTTGACATTGTAAAGTAGTAAAATCAGGGGTGAGTTTGAAATTTTCTTGTTTGCCTAATAGGTTGCTGGCTAAAATATTGAGGTCTGCTAGTGATTATATACTTGTCTATTAGGTCTGGTGTGCTTCTTTAATCTGGAATATAAACATCTTTCTGTTTTACCAATATAGTTAGCACGATATACACGCCAGCAAGTTCAAAATGCTATAAATCTTATCAGCTTGAAAGAATAAGACCTTTACAACTGTCAATGTTTCTTTTCTGGTTTGTGTGGTGTTGTAGAGTACCATGAGCAGTTTTCTTTTATTGAGGAATATTTTACCAATTTGCTCACCTGGATTTTCTTGGTATTGCAGGTGTACATCAATTTTAATCCTATCATCTATATTCTATTGTTCCATGATTCACTTGTTATTCATCTATATTCTATTGTTCCATGATTCACTTGTTATTTCTTTACTGGCGTATTTGGTTAAAAAGTAACAGATGGAAGAAGATCTATCGGCTTTTCCTGACAATTTTTCAACTTTGTTATCAAATTAAAAGGGACTTAAGGACATATTTTGTTTTCTTGAGAAGACTTTATAATCTGAAATTACATATTTTATGTAAACCATTCACGTTTAATTCAAAATGACTTCTTTCTTTTTGCATAATGGGTAATAAATTAATATTTGCTAAATTATCTTAAGTAACAAGAACCATCAAAGATTTTTTGTTTTCTTCTTCGTGTTTGCTATTGTTTGATTGTTGCCAATGTGTAAAGAAGAAAAATTAACAAGTTTATCTTTCACATTCAATTCTTGTTCTAAATGTGATGTTCTTTAATTATATAAAATTGAATCAGTACAATCTTTGGCTATTGGCGTTCAACTTTCTTTGTGAGCAATATTAAATCCAATTATTTGTTTTCCAATTATGTTTGACAGAAGCTATTTGTCTGTCTAATTTCTTTGACATCTGAATTTACTAACAAGGTTGAAGTTTAACAAGTCACATATATCTGTAATCTGTTGGTGACACAATATTTCTGTTGGCTTGGCTTTATCAGTTAAGATCTTAATATGATAACTCTGCTTTTAGTTCTCTGTCCATTTTACCCTCCTGAAACATTTTTCACAAGAAACATATGGGATTGCACTTTTACTAACTCTGTTTTTAAGAGGGGCCTTTTTCTTGTTTTAGATATTAGTACATGTAGCATTCTCTGAGACATGTTAATTATAAATTGTAAAATTTCTTTGTAATTCAGAAAATTCCGCTCTCTATCTTTATTATGCTAAATTTTGTATGTATTCGGCCCCTGAATTTAATTCTGGGAACAGATTAGGAAGTGATTAGACTACCCATATAATAATTGAGTTAAACCTTACTGGTTGACTGTTACAGAATTTATTTAAAGGCAAACACACTTAAGTTGTGGGTAATGCCTATAAAGACAAACTACACTGACACAGAAAGTAACCATGGAAACTAACCACCAACTTCTGAACAAAAATTAGATTTTCCACTGATAACTTAATAGAGGATGACAACTCCAATGATTGATGACCAATTCATGTTGATTGAATAGTTAGTTTATTTTACCCAGCTTCAGCCGTATTGTTTAAATAAAGCGAAATATACATGTACGATCAACATAATATGTCTGTATTCTATCGTATTCAGCCATTTCTTAGTCTGGCAACAACATTTGGAGCTTTGTTGATCATGGGAATTTTGTAAAAAATTTGTGAGAGTCTCAGATGGATCCTCATTAACAGGTATATATATTACATAATTGTTTACTGATGCAATCAAGGGATGTTACGCATGGCAAGCCGTGTATTTTTGTTGCTGTTGCAAGAATAGACTTGGGCTCTTAAAACTCTAAAACTGTTTTAACAATGGTCAACACAAAATGTATCAAATGCAAAGACCAAGTTAAAAAACTTAGAGCGCTTGGCCTGTGTATGATTCATTTACAGTTTATCTTTAATTTTATTCCTTATTTATGACTTTTAGTGTTTACTGTTCTCTTTGTGACATTGCCATTGGAAAGGTCACAGTGATGTGGATAAGTTACTCGTCTGTTCTCAGATTTGTTCCCCATTTGATATGGTTTTTGGATGAAAAACTACCAAGTGCAAATCGTCCTATTACATAATGATCTGAATCTATGTTGAACTAAACTTTACCCCCCTAGTTTTTCCAAGAGGGATGACATGTTGTTGCCAGCTGTCAAGCACTGAGCTATCTAACACTTTAAAATTGAGCTACTGGAGCTAATTGGGGAAATGAAAACCTCTACTAATGGCTCTAAGATGTTGTGCTAGGCCTCTCTCAGTTTATAGGCCAGTGAAATCAAGTCTCCTGACATATTGAGTGTTGTGTAAACAAAAGTGAGTCTGTATTTTACATTAAATTTTTCATATTTACCTGTATAAAGTTGAAAGTTATAAATTCTTTTTCATTTGTTATACTCAACGTTAACATATGAAAAAGATTAATTAATTACTAAAAAGCAATAACAAAAAAGTAGAATGTTGGAATTATAAATTTGCCTAGAAAAGCCAACAGGACATTTAGAACAAAAATAATTTAGCAATTCTTTGTTCTGTCCTCTACTGAGCAGTAATCAGATACACATTCTGATCCATTCTTAATACTATATAGACTTAATTAGGTAGCAAAGCTGTTTAAAACACTTGATAGCATTTTGACAAAAATAGATTTAGAACAAACTTCTTTTAGATATTTAATTTTTGTCATTTCATCTTTAAGAATGTTTTAAGAATAATGGTATCTTTTAATATCCATGAGATATGGTTAGGGATTTTATTCTTTCATAAATTAACTTAACCCTACTGAAAATATAAACATATTTACTACAGGTCAATTATATACATTTATGATCTGGTACAAACAAAAACATCCAGCTAATTGATTTATAATTATGATAGGAAAGGACTGTTTGTTTAAAACCTTGCTGAACCTCACATTTGTATAGCCCAACTATTGGACATCAACTGGTGATGAAGTTGTAGACTATGGGTTATGAAGTAACCATCAGTTTAAGTGTTCATCTTAATCCCATGCTGAGTTATCAAAAAACCAGCTTCTTGGAGGATGAGAAACATACTTTGAAAAGGATCTCTGGTTATAGATCTCTTTGTAATATAACCGTATAGACCAGCAAAAACATACTAGTGTCTTTAGAGGATGTTACGTCTACACATAAGTGATGTTTACCTGCTAATAAACCATATTGTCAGCCTAAGTCCATTACCTGCTATTAGCATGGTCTTAGGGTCTGGTTAAGAGAGCTTTGTGTAATTCAGTGTCCTACAAACATTATTGCTTTTAATAGTTCATGGTCTGGTGGAGTACAACTTTGGTTTCAGTCTCACACATTACTTTACACATGTTTTTACTAGCATTGCCGTGTAATCTGATTACTGGTTGTGTATGTAAAACTTTGGCCTTGTTATGAATAGTTAATTATCATTGGTGAATATACTGGTGATTAGTTTATTAACAGTATATATTCCTATCAGGGTTATTTGGTTAAAACAAGAACATTATTAGAAGGAATTATAAAGTTTACCTCATTTGAACGGCAGTAGGAGCCTAGAAGGCTATATCGGTGTTCATTAACAGAGCAGTAATAATAGCCTGTGATGATATGTATATTATAGACCATCACAAAGGCCATTTTATGGTTCACAGTTGATCAGCCACAGAGAAAGCCATAATATTATCGGTGAGGTATGCTGTGTCCACTGAGTAAATGATTTGGGCGGGCTGTTGTGTTCGCTTGCTCTGCTCATCTATTGCTGGTGATTATTCATATAATCAGACATTAATGTTACCAGGGTCAATACCAGGATAGCCCATCACTGAGAAATAATGAGAAGTTGAGGTTAGATTCTCCAGTACAAATAGTCTTTCAAATGAAATTAACTGATCCGTTGAGATAGAAATTATGGGAAGCATTGTCTGACTTCCTGATATCAAGGGATTTGTGGGTAATTGACTCGCGTAAAGCTGCTGCTCCATTGCATGTTAAGCCTTATTGACTTGGTGCTAGTTTTTGTGGGTCTATATGGAATCGTCACCTGCTAGCTTTAATCAGTGGCTTGTCAAGATCTATTCTTCAGTTTAACAACCAGGTATTTTCTTTTATTTTAAGATTAGAATGCAGTTCTATCATGCTCGTTACAGTCAGCTGAAGTCAAATTTTGACAAAAATACATGTAGCTGGAATCTTATTTGGTCAGGACGTAGACTACTTTGACAACGAATCAGATTGATGAGAAGAGTCTTGTTATATGTAAAATGGCGAAACTATTTGGCAATAAAATCTTCTGCTCAAACCTAACTGTCATTGACCTATTGAAGTAAACTATACAACTCTTTTTTTCAACATAGATAAAAACAGTGACCCTTTTCCCCAAATTTCCTTTGAGAATTCAAATTTTCTGTTCAATGAAAGATACGAAACAAAGATTGGGTTGTTTCAATTTTCCCAGCCATGGTAATTGCACATTTTTGGTAGTATAAATCTTACACTGTTCTCTCTTCTCTTTGAACTCAGTTTATGTGGTATTTTCTGTTGGTAATTGGCGAAAAGACTAAGACAATGTGTTACTCAAAAGTTACTCTTGTCTGTTGCTTGCTTTAGCCTAAAAGCAATCTGCACATCCCATCAAAGCCTATATTAGAATATCGTGTAATGACTGATAAAATAGAGGGCAAAATAAATAACAACTTTTTACTGTGTTAGACGATTTATCTATTTTATCATACCTACATAAATCTACATTTGAGACAGAAAACCTAAACATTTCTTCAAACTAAATTTGACTCACTAATTCGCTACCTCCAGGAAGGTCTGCCGATTTACTGGAGACCAGATAAATGTATGGCTTTAGTTGTGTAATTCATTTAGCCTGTGTAGATGATCTAGTTTGTTTAAGATACAAGTTGAGGAACTTATCAGGTTTAATTTATTTATGCCAAGAGTAGTTTACAGTTTATATATAGTTTGTTGAATTAGGCTCATATAATGCTGAAATCTGAATGTGTCCTTCATGAGTGATACAACTAAAGAAGATCAGCTGTATTTCTTGTGGCAGTATTTAATGGTCTCAGTTCAAACAATCATGGTTAAATATTGTGATTTTTTCTTCTTTTAAATTTGTCCCCTGTAAAACATTGCTGTTGCTCAACTGTAGTTGTGAAGACATTCATTAAAATCAACTGTATATTAATTCTTTCTAAGGGATTCAGGTCGCTCAGGAGATTGTGGGTGGTTCTTCTGGTTTTTCATCGTACAAAGTCATCATATTTATAAGTGAAATAACCTTGAGTATGATGTTGAACACCAATCATATCAATAAATACATTAATTATTTTATTTTTATGTTGCAGGTATTTGACTGTAATTTTCAAAGAAACAGTGTGAAGTACATCCATAATGGATTCCCTCTACTCTCAGAAGATATCATCAAATTAAGAGTTCACAAGTTTACAGACTTGTCCACAATCACAGAGACTGTTTATCTCTCAATTTCTATTGTAAATACCACCTATGATGTTATAAGTAGGGACCATCTACAATCTGTGGAAGTTGTTGACTATTATGGGATATCCAATCCTATTGATTCGTCTGTGATTCGGCTACGTTACAACTCTAACAGTAATGTGTCTTGTACTGTTGGATTCTCAAAATATAGGTCACAATGGCCACTGGCAGGTCAAATTGTTATGGGAGACAAAAATCGAGTTGTTGATGCTGTCAAGAAGGACTGCCGAGAGTTTTTATTCATGGATTTACGATATGAACATTTGAAGCCTCCATTGCCAAAGGTGGATTATCTGCCCTTGACTGTGGGTCTTTATGATCCCTCTTTGAGTGATGAAGTAATAGTTGAGCAATACTTTCTCCCTATACATATCCATGGTGCATTCCCCAACTCCCCACCCAGAGCTTCCTTCATGAGTATGTATATCATGGATGTGGATCAGTTTGTGTTGTCAACTATTTTACCTGGAGTGATTTCAGCTGAAGATCAGGAAACAGTAGTGTCAGATCTGATCTTTAACATCAGCAAACCTCTGGGACCTGACCAGGGTTATCTAGTGAACCTTGATGACCCCACAGCACCTATTACTTCATTCCTACAGGACGATTTGGAAAGTCATCGCATTGGGTTCCAACCTCCAAATATCAGCTTTTCTGAGAGAAAGGTTTACGAGGTCGGATTTACAGTTTTTGACAACCATTTTGCCCACAGTCTACCAATAATGCTGCATATTGCTGTTAGACCATCAGCTACCAGTGCCCCCCGTGTCTCTCTCAATAAAGGTTTGATCCTTTTAGAGGGCCAGTCACGATCAATTACCTCAAATCATCTACAAATAGTAGACAAAGACAACTTGAATAAGGTTCGGATATTCATCAAAGGTGGTCTTAAACATGGTAGACTTGAAGTGAATGGCAGGGCAACAATATACTTTACTCCTGCTGATATTCATGCAGGAAGAGTTATGTATCACCACGATGACACAGACACCACACGCGACCATGTGGAGCTTCGTATTACTGATGGTAGGAATACAGTGCGTGCGGCTTTCCCAATAAACATCATACCCAAAGACGACAGTCCCCCTTACCTTGTGAGTAATCTAGGTTTAGAACTGAACGAAGGAGAAACTGTTGCGATTAACTCTCATGTTTTGAGTGCTCATGATTCCGATTCCCTTGATGATAATATTATCTACACTGTGGCGAGCCCTCCAGTTAATGGAGAAATTCTCCAGCGGGTCAGACCTTCAGATAAGGGTAGGATTATTACACAATTCGGCCAAAGAGAATTGGTGAGGGGCCAGGTTTACTATAAGCACCATGGCAATGAAGTGTTCAGTGATCAGTTTGAATTCACTATAAAGGACAAGGAGGAACCTCCAAATGTCTCCGGAAAACAGTTGTTCCGAATCCATGTAAATCCAGTCAATGACAATCCCCCGCAGATTGCCCCTGAAGCCACACGACTGATGTACGTCAAGGAGACGGATGTAGCTTTCATTACCAAATCGCAGCTCAGGTACACTGATGTGGAGACTAACAATGCTGAATTAGTATATACTATCTCTAGTCCTCCTTATTTTGTGTACAGTTCTGGAAGAGAGGATGCTGGTCGTGTTGTTGCCACTCATGACTTAGACATGGTTATGAAAGATTCTCGGACTCCCCCAGTCATGTCATTTAAACAGAGTGACATTAACCATCTGAAGGTAGCTTACATGCCGCCTATGGCTGACATTGGCCCTGAACCCAGACTGGTGCGTTTTATATACATTGTCGAAGATTCTATTGGTAATAAAGTTTTGGGTCAGCATTTTGACATAGAAGTTCAGCCAGTAAATAATCAATCTCCCAAGTTCGTCACAAATAAACTCTTGGTAGAAGAGGGTGGAGTCCTCAGCATCTCCACCAATCAGCTGTCAGCAGTGGATTATGATACTCCGCTAGAACAGTTGACATTTACTTGTAAATCAGTTCCCAGATTTGGAACTTTGCAGAAACAAGGTATGACAATGAGAGCTCGAGACACATTTTCCATCAAAGACCTGAGGAAACAATCTATCAGGTATGGTTTTACTTCTCAAAGCCGATATACATGTATGGTTATTATTAAGTGGTCATCTGTCAAGCCATGATAAAAGTATTGCCCAAAAATTATTTTCATCATCAAAGTCAATATTTGTCAGTTCGTGACTTAATAAGTTGATCTCACTGTTGCCAGAATTTGTGTCCATGTCTGTAGGCAGGTGTAAAGCAAAATCAAAGCACCTGTCATTTTAATAGGATAGACAGGCTACTATTCAAATTTACACTTTGGACAGGAGTGCTCTGTTGGGCCACATATTTATTGTTCAGAAAACAAGTGCATATTGTTGAGCAAAGCAAAATGGTATTGCAAATGTTCTGTGTTTGATGGCATGATTGTGACACCTGACTTAATTATGTGTTGCAACCATGATTAAAGGTCTGGACTTCACATTATTATAGTTAGCAATTTAGTTCTTAAATTTATTGAAACATAGTTGTTACTATTTAACAAATGTGTGGCATTATCTTAATGATTTGTATGTTTCCGAATTGCACCAGCTGGTAAATTGTACTCAGCGGTTAGAAGAATGTAAAGATCTCTCAGGATTATTCATCTTAGATGAAGTGCAATCCTCCAAAGTGAACACAATTTTGTCACAAAAAAAATACGCGAATGCAGAAAATCTGTGAGTTTCTGCTCTCTACTCCAAAGACAAGGTCACTGTATATGAACACAATTTTAAGGTCCATCTGCACAATGTGAATTCATTTCCTACTCACTGTTTTACATAATATAAGGCAAATAAGTTGATAAAACCCATATAACATGTTTCCTGGAACCATGGTTGAAAGTGTCTTAAACCAGACAGTGTTGTGAGAGATGACAACACCACCACCACACACAGGTCTGGAAGATTCTAAAAGTAACTGGTGTTCAGGAGATGTTTCAAATATCATTTTGTAGCATCAGTTGGTATTTGTGTCAACAAAGGAACAGCCTTCTTCTCGGGTTTATGTATTAAACATCTATAGAAACCCCTGTTTTAAAAATGTGACTCTCCCACAGATCTTGAGTAACTCCATCATCATGCTTCACAAAGTATTCTAGCAGTTATTACTGACTATTTCACCATTGATATACAGAAATACAATAATTCTACCAAACACCTTCTTAAGCTAATGACACACCATGGATTTAAGGTTAAACTAATGGAGACAGGAGGGGAGGGGAGGAAGTGGATGTCGGACGAGCAAGCCTTGCTCACTGTAGCATTTGTTTGTTTTTTCTATTATTTAATATATATCTTTCTAGGTACCTCCATGATGGTTCTGAAGTTGTTGTGGACACATTTATCTTAAATGTGTCAGATGGAAGTCACAAGGTGTCTAGGGTTATAACGATAGATATTGTCCCTGTTGATGATCAAGCACCACAGCTCTACGAGAACCTGCATGCTCACTTGATTGTGTCTGAGGGTGGTGAGGCTGTAATTACCAAATCTATTTTAGCAGCAAAAGATGAGGACACTGATGATGAATTACTTACTTTCTTGGTCATCAAGCAACCAAGACGAGGGGTTTTAAAACTCCGGGGTGAGACAGTTACAAAATTCTCCCAGCAAAATGTGAAAGATCGAGCTGTGAAGTTTCACCACACTGGAGGAGAAATTGGCCCAAACAGCCATTATGATTCCATAACATTTATTGTATCAGACCAGGTCTACCCAACTCCAGCTGATCTACCCGTTTATGACCTTAACATTACTGTTACACCTGTAGATAATCAGAAACCTGTCATTCTCTCTGGCAATCCCATTTTTGTTAACGAGGGTGAAAAATATCGGTTTGAGCCAGATGTTCTTGCTGCCAGAGATTTGGATACACCACCATTTCTCTTAGAGTTCATCATCACTAAGCAGCCACAGTGGGGTTATATGGAAAATACCAAACCTAGTCCTGGATCAGAAAGAAGTAATGCTGGAGTCAGAATAAACTCCTTCAAAGCGCAGGATATCATTGATGGCAGTATCAATTATGTTCAGGCTAATCACATTGGAGTTGAGCCACTTTACGACTCCTTGGAACTTTATGCCACTGACAGCGAACAGAAGTCCCCGATGTCCACAGTAGCTATAACCATTGTACCACAGAATGATGAACTACCCGATGTCATGTTACAGGACTTCATTCTGGCTGAAGGTGGTAAGATGGGTATTGACCAATCGATGGTGGATGCTATTGATCTTGACCTTCCAAAAGATCCAATCTTATTCACAATCTCAAAGTCTCCGCGTCATGGTGAATTAATGATGATCCTACACACAGAAAATGGAGAATTAAATATTCCTGCTAAAGAGTTTTCTGTTGATGAACTTCACAGTGGAATGAATCTTCTATACCAGCATGATGGCTCTGAAACACTTCATGATAAATTCTCTATCAAAGTTTCTGATGGCCGGCATACTGTCCAAAAAACATGTAACATTTCTATAACACCCATAAATGACGAAAAGCCAGAAGTCAGTAAGAATACAGGATTGAAGATTAACTATGGTGAATCAGGATTCATTTCCAGTAAAGTTCTCCAAGCCACAGATGCAGACAATAACGACAAACACATCTATTTCATTGTGACAAAGCTTCCCAGTAAAGGTCTCGTACAGTATCGGCCTGACAATGATCCACCAAGTGAAAACTCTGTCTGGGAAGATGTTAAGATTAACCAAAACTTTACCCAGTTTGACATTGATAATAATAAAGTCAGGTATATGCATACTAGTCGATTACAGAATCTGGAAGCAGATGACTTTAACTTTGTCCTGTCAGACGGCCTCAACAAACGACAAATTGAATCCTTTGAAATTAAGATCAGAAATTCAAGAAAATCCCCAAACATTGCTGTCCTAAGCAAAGGTTTTGTTGTCAATGAAGGAGAGAGAAAAATTATCACCACTGACAACCTGAGTGCATCGGATGAAACAACAAAGGCGGAAGAAATTGTCTTTGCCATTACTAAATCGACCAGGTTTGGACAACTAGAATACATCAGCAGGCCATTCTTGTCTATCAGTAGTTTTACCCAGCTTGACTTAGCTGGTCAGCTGATTGTCTACAACCATCTTAGCAAAGGGGATATTACCAAGGATACATTTAACTTCACTGTGACCAATGGATTCAGCGAATCAAAGGATGGGGTGTTCCATGTTACCATTAATCCTCATGATAAAATTCTGCCCACACTTGTCATCAATCATCATCTAACTGTCCTGCAGGGGTCAGAGGAGGCTGTCACACCACTTCAGTTAAAGATCACAGATCCTGATACTCCAAAACAGAACCTTACCTATGTTATTGCCAAACCTCCCTCCTACGGTCACCTGTACAACCGCGGAGTCCTCATCACCCAGTCATTCACACAGTATGACATTGACAGAGGATACATCTCCTATGAGAGCTACAGCAGCCATTCTGGACAGGACCATTTTCTCTTTGTGGTGAGGGACGGCAGACACGAAGAATTTCTGATCAATGAAACTCTTCAAGCTCAGCCTGTTGCCTTTGAAATCAAGGTGACTCCACTGCAAAATGATGCCCCTAAACTGGTGATAAACAAGTCGCCTGATTCCTTAGAGTATCTTGGTAGAGGTCGCTATGGCTTTATCCTGAGCAACAAAAATCTCAAAGCTGAGGACTCGGATACAGACCCCTCTCAACTTATGTATATATTAATTGAGAGGCCACAGCACGGTCACCTGGAAAATGTGGTGTCTAAGCGTTTTGTTCGACGCCGGTTTACACAGAGGGACCTTGATGATGTAGCTCTTTGGTACGTTGTTGAGGACAACGATGGAGCCACTAATGACAGCTTCGCTTTCCGTGTGGAGGACATCAGAGGCAATCTGCTGGATCGTAAGAAGTATGTAAACTGCTTTCATATCAAGACTGGCTTTTCTCAAGATTTTAGGATTTGCCTCAAATTTGATTCATATTGTCCTCAATGCATGTTGAAATTAGACTAAACAAAATAATTTTTTCTATAACGACATTTATAAAAACAAAATTTAGGATTTCACAAAAGGTTAAAGTTAATGGACTTGGTAAGTATGTATATAGTCATGAGTATGTTAGTGAATATGTGCCTACTGTATTTTTGATAACTGGGTATATTGAAAAATTACAATTTATTGTCGTAAACATTAGTGCATCAAAACAAAAATAACCATAAAATGAACAGTATGATCACCTATTGTATGTTTTTGAAATAGGTTTGTGTTGAAATGGTCGCGAGTTGAGTTCACCCGTACGGAGTTTGTCGTGTGTGAGAACATGGGGTCCCTATCTCTGACGCTATCCAGGACAGGTTCTCTAGAGGAATCTGCTTTTGTGGGCATTAGAGTTCGGGGTCTGTCAGCTAACCTTGGGGAAGATTTCACCACAGCTTCTGCCAGACAAGTACAGTTTAGTCCAGGTAAGACAATTACTATCTTATTAGCATGTGTGTCCTCGACATTGTGGGGTGCATTTTGTTTTTTGCATGATTTTCTGTCTGTACTTCAGTCACAAAAATTCTTGTCAAGACTATGACTTTCCAGTCCTTGCAAAGAATTTATTTACACTTTACTATGTTGTTGCACAACACCCAACAGTGTGTCATGGTCTTGATTGAAGGTCATGTCAGGTCATGTCACTAAAAATCTTTAATCTTGTCTAGGCTATAACTTTACAACTGCTTGGAAGGCATGTTATTATTTGTATATTGCTGCACATCACTGTGTCATGAGCTTGATTCCAAGTGGTACCAAGGTTTCAGATCATGGTTGAATGGGCAACAAAGTCATAACAAATCTTTTCTAGACTATATCCTTGCATCCATTGCTTGGAAGAATTTCAAACTATTATATGTTTTTTGCCCAGAAGTTTAATTATCCAACTGTGTGTCTTTCTCTTGATTCAAGGTCATGTCAAGGTTGTGTGGGAAACATGTCACAAAACCTCTGTAACTTTCAGTTGACAAGTACTTTGAAACCAGTACTAGAGCTCACAAGTAATTGAAAATTGAAACTTAAGAATGTTGTTGTCCATCGTGATCAGCCACAAGTGTGGCATGATTCTGATTCAAGATCATGTACAGATTAATTCAATGTGGTGCCGGCAAGTCACAAGTCACAAGTCACAAGTCTCAAACATCTTGTATCAGTTATAACTTTGCAGGTTTTGTTTGCAAGGAATTTCAAACTTTACAATGTTGTCGCCAATGACACGACATTGTGTCATGAGCTTGAGTCAAGATTATGGTAAAGTTGATAGTTAACGAATTTGTCATCCAAAGAAACCTTGTCCAGGTATTAACTTTACATCAGCATGATGAATTAATACTCAGTTGCCCATAGAGAACAGTCAGTTTAGTGTTGTATATTGATATATATTTGTTAACCTTAACATTTTTGTTGACATAACAAGAACATTTAGTCTATGTGTGGTTTCTAGTGTTTGAGTTATTTGTTGGGGTTTTTTGGTGTACAGGCTCTATATATTAAGCCTAAATTCCAGACTGGATTCTTCTGCACACTATGTACTCCTGATTAGGTAGTTAGTCTGATAACAGGTAAAAATAACAGGACTAATGTCAAATGAAAAGGGGAATGGAGGCCGAAAGACCTTTTTTATCAAAAGTATTTGTTTCTTCCAATCATTGGACTAAATAAACATGTAGCCATCTGGCTTCACTACCCTCTGCCAAACACCCCAATACCCCCCAACCCCACCCAATCTCACAACTCACTCCAGTCCCTGTATTCTCTGGTGATATATTGACAGTGTTTACAACTCTGTTAAACCACTTAGAGACTTCCCATCCTTACTGGCCTGGCTCCAATGCAAGAACTAAAAGTTGGAACTAACTAGCGAGGAAGTTTGACAGATTCCCCACTGTGGGATCCATATTTACACCTGGGAGGCCTGCCACTTCACAATAACCTCCACACCACTTCTGCCATGTTTAACAAGAAAGTTATGCTGATGGCTGTTTATTTCCCATAGTGAAGTGCTGACAAATTAGCCTAGCAGTGTGTATAATACTCCATAACAAACCACATTCTCTCCAAATAATCTCAAAGCCAGTGTCAGAATGTCTTGCTAAAGAAAACAAGACTTAACATTTTGTGTAACAGACAAATTGCTGCCAATAGATTAAGTTTTTAAGTGTGCAGTAAAAGGGAAGAGGAGCTCACAAAGTAGAAATAAATAAAGAAAGACCTATTTGTTACAAACGTGTACTTTGAGACTTTGAAGTCTTTCAGAGAGTAATTTAAAGTCGTACAATAAAGTTTATTATATATACAGGTGCAGTCTTTTAGGATATCTCTCTTAGATTTCACAGATTCTTGCCGAGAAAAATGTGTATGCCGAGACCATCAGAGTGGGCAGTGAATAGCCAGCAATACATGCTCACCAGGGTTCAAAATAGCGGGTGCACCAGTGCGTATTTTTTTCACCTGTGCACCTAATTCACGTAGATTTTCTGATCTACGTTCACAGGCGTGCACATAAACAGATTGATAAAACTGACTGATACAATGGTAGAAATTACTGGACTAGTGCAGAAAAGAGGGATATAAACACCACTTGCCTTTATTTAAAAAAACAACATACCCTAAAAATTAATCTGACCACACAGACAATATTCTGGCAAAAACATAGCAGTACCAGCTCGCAGCAAATGAAACCGTCAAAAAGAGCATTTTGATTGGTTTATTTGTCTGAGTCTGCATTGAAAGTGGATCACATTGTTTTAGAGTTTATTTTATTAGCATAAATTTTTGAAAAGCCTATTAAATAAGTTATTTTGTCTTCTACTTTGAATAAATTCTCTTTACACATTTAAAAAGTCCTATTAGATAAGAAATTTTGTCTTCCACTTTGAATAAATGCTCTTTAAATACAAATGAGTAGATCATACTTTCTTTTCATACTCATAAAGCACTATAAATCAGATAGATTCCAAGCTAAACTGCAAGTGAACAGATCGGTCAACATTGATGTGGCGGGTGGTGTGTATCACGTGGTGTAAATGCGGACAGCAATATAGCTTTGAAATTCGGCAAAAAATATTGAGACTAATATTAAAATAAACATAAATATACTGGTAAATGTATATTGTATATAATTCTTAGAAAACACTTTGAATTTAGATAAATGTGCCGATTACAGTCAAAGCTGAATTCCATGACTTATACACAAGTATAGACTATGTGTGACTATGTGTGTAAAAAACTACACACAGTCTTAGCCTGCAGTTTTTTCTGAAGTAGAATATGTTTAATGTAAGTGTGTTATATCAAAGAAGGAAAGATTACTAATAGTCACTGTCTAAAAGGCCTCAAACAAGGTATATAAAAGTCATTTCTCTGAAAGCTACATCGAAGAAAGTGTCATCCACAAAAAAATGATACGGCTAACTATTAATAATTATGCAGGGCTGGAATTTCAATACAAAAACATGTGTGCGCACAGAGAAACTCAAAATAGGAAGTGCGTACAGAAAATAGGTATGCAATCTGAATATTTGAGACAGATAACAAGGTCTAATAAAAAGCAGATAATATTATCAAAAGAAATCTACT
>JAVFBZ010158843.1:0-18054 GCA_032466195.1 Katharina tunicata | reverse complement strand
TACAAAACTGTTTGAGTTAATATATGTGTACAAAATTGTAAGTATCATTTTTGAATTTCATTTTGCGTTTCTTTTTTTGAAGAGTGTACATATTTGATAGACACCGTGACAATGCTTTCAAGTACTATCATCATGTAGCGTGTTGCCGAGTACGTGAGACTCTGACATCAACGAGGAGATCGTACGTGATAAGAAGATCCAAATTTGTCAAATGCGTGATGACGTATCGGGTTCAGTACCAGCTACATTTGAAGTGAAAGATTCCTAAACACAAAAAACAATATCCATTTGAACTATTCCAACCTCAGATATACTGATGATTATGAGACAATTTTAAGGTACAAGTAGAAATCCAGTTGTTCTTCAGACTGAGCTCACTCACAACTGAAGACACATATAGTATTGATTCACGGAATGTGAGTTTACTCGAAGATAACACTCTCGCCAAACCCGTGCCTAATGGTGAATGGAGGCAGTCAGTTTATTCATGTGAAGATCTACAGTACCACTCGAAATTTAACCAATTACGAAAAGGTACAACTTGATAGACGGAGACTCCCAACTAAAAAAGATAACAGGACAGTTCTTCAAAATGTTAAGAGAGAAAAAGGCTTTAATTGGCTTTTAGACTTACGATTAATTGACGTATCACATTCTTGAATGTTACTGGAATATTGAAACGCTTGTTTTAAGCGGAAATTACATGTCCCACATAACATAAAAACTCAACTAGATAGAAAAAGTTTTAAAGTCCAAATTGAGACAGTCTGGTGTCTTTGACATCAGCAGATACAGCACCAGCGCTATTAAACAAAAGTATGATTTAAAAAATGTCATGGTTAACAGTGCGTTTTGATGATGTCAATAATAAACTGTCTTTGATATTTGTATACAATCCTTCTTTTCTAGATTTCACTATCTCACTATTGCTAGTTTTCTGGAGGTTTAGCTTCGCATTTAAGAGTATATTATAGAAGAAATAACATTGTTTATTCACATTATTGACAGAAAACACACAAAAAAAGTAAGTAAAAATAGCACACTGCGTTTATTCGCCTCTTTGCAGTTCCATGGCCGTATCAACAACTCCTTGTTCAGCTCGTTACTTGATTTAATATATTCGACTTGATCGGATCTGTCATCGGCCGATGCCTCTCAGTGACATTTCATTGGTCATCTGGTAACAGCTTTCCTTAGATGAATCGGGGTATTATTCGGAGATTCCATTCTCAAGCAATGGACGTTAAATATTGCTACAAGACCACCTTGTCTAATAAACCATTGACGACAAGTTCTTTCCAAAACTGTTTTGAAAAGCTGTAGGAATTTTGGCTCCAGCCTTGCCAAACATTTGACAATGAAAACGGTTTTACCTCTCGAATAGTAAACCGTCCCTCCCATCTAAATTACGAGGATGGATATAATTTCTGATATAAAGCGAAAATTAGGCTTAGTTTAAAGGCGCTTGGCATTTTTACCAGCCGCTGTGGTAAACTAAATCTCTTAACACATGCATTCGGTTTAAAATTATTAATTTGTTTGTTTGTTTGATAGGGGTTTTAAAAAGCGTTCATCTAACTACTGTTATCATCGTTTCGTAGCATGATGGTAATTTGAATTGATAGATATCGAGGAGACGCTTTATGATGTCTTTTCATAAAAAGACTATGAAGGTGTTACCTCAAGGAAGCTATTCATTTGGGAAAATACATTATATTCTCTTAACCAGTTAAAGCTGACTTGCGCAGGAATAAAAAAAAACTGATGTCCTCCATTGCCTCAATCGTAAAAGCCGTATAACGAAGGCAGTTTGTAAAGTAGAAAATTTAACTTTCACCGTAGCCGATAACACAGGTTTGTAAACTCTAAAGTGTCTTTTTCGGCAAATTGGCCAACCGAGATTACATACAAGATCTGTTGACATTTTTGCTGGATATTTCAGTAACATATCGCGATGTATAACCCTTAATAAGCAACACGCCCAAAACCATTAACGGGTTATAATCACAAATCATGCGTCATCATATTATATAAACACTGCCTGATGACCTTAGTCGTATTTCAAATAAAGGTAGTTGAAATGAGGTACTGACAGAATTATGCAAGATGATCGGTCGTTCCAGCGGACACCAACACTTCTCAATTATGGAAACAGTGTAATATCGAACTACGATAATGTTTCCCCGCGAGTACTGCAATCAATATAAAGCTGTGTGATAACAACGTGATATAGGCCATGGATACACTACCAAACGTATCAAATAATACAAATGTTGGACGACATAGACTTAATAAAATCTTAAATACGTCACTGCTATAAATGTGAATTATATGTTTATCGTGTAAGGTGCACAACACTTCCGAAGTTTTTTTCTGTGATACCAAAGCAATCATTTTTGTAAGAGCACATAGTTTAAAGCGTAAAATTTCATATTTCATATTGCGGAATAATTGTAAAGTTGACAGAGGCATCCCTAATATTGGGGGAAATGCATATAATAGAATATAATTGTTAACGTTTAACAACAATAAGCTGACAAGTTTCCACACTTCCAGGCCACATTTTGTGTAACAGTCAGGTATGTTCTGGCCCGTATGATTGGAAACAGGTAGTGGATATTTTTAGCACATAGGTAACATTCAATTAACTCAGCACAGAATTGTTATCTGTACGTCTCCAGTGATATACAGATATTTATGAGACAATTTGATCGTCTTATCCAGTTGATATGTGGGTTGATCTCCTTCTTGACGCAGGCTAGACAGATAATTTGTCTGTGCAATGTGAGTATAGAAGATTCCCTGAAATGTGGAAACTTGTCCACAATCGGCACACATTTTATTTTCTAAAGCAAATTCCTATTTATTTTAACTCTGTATGATTGTTTGCATACATACCTTAATGTTCGACAAATTCGACCCCCTTTATAACTTATAAAACTACATTTTATGCAAAGGGTAAAAGTGTTGGCATGCAGCTTTGAAATTTTTATGAAGTTTAGACTTTAAATTGGCAGAAAACGTAAGTTCTAATTCCAAACTCACACTTACACATTTAATAATTAAAATAATAAAAGTGTGTGCCCTTAGAGGTCGAATTTTTTGAGGATTTACGGTTATCTGATTTGAATTGTTCATTTTAAAAGACAAAACAAATTGAGCAATCAAGGTCTAGACCTAGCAATACATAAGCAACCAACCAAAAAACATCAAAAAAAAAATTGGTTCCATCCGTTAGCGATTGTAAATAAAACCGTGAAGATTCGTGGCCAAAACCACCCCACCATCTCAGCAGGCACCGTTAACATTCCTTAGGTAGCCAGGGCAATTCTCATCTCTTCTGGGAATCGTGGAAAAAGCCACATGGCTGTAACCGAATGAGAACCACATGGCTGTAACCGAATGAGAACCACATGGCAACCGAATGAGAACCACATGGCTGTTACCGAATGAGAACCACGTTGCTGTAACCAAATGAGGACCACATGGCTGTAACCGAATGAGAACCACATGGCGGTAACCGAATGAGAACCACATGGCTGTTACCGAATGAGAACCACATGGACAACCATGTGATAACGGGATGACAGGCTTAAAGAAACAACCATTTCGATAATACTCACCAGCCTATTATCCCCCAGTACAATGATTTAGGTGTCATAAAGTTGTCCTCCACTAAATCTCTACACGGCAATCAAAACCTACGTCAACAGTCCAAATTGCATTTAAACGGAAATCATTTCTGCTCGAACTCGAAACCCCATTATCTCAGGAGAGTAATACTATCGATCTATGTTGCCCCTTCGTTTCCTGAACTTTCATGAAATAATGACACAGGTAAAATGCCTAAATATATTGGCTATGCCAATGGAGCTCAGTAAACATTTTTCTAAAAAAAATAGAGTGTCGCTGAATCGACAGTTATACCTACATATATATATTTTTTTTTAAATTTATAAATGTATAGAGTAAGAAAATTGTCTTGCATCCACCGGGATTTTTATAAATATAGAGACAGACATGTGAAACTTGGGATCGACTTTATATCTCAAACTGACAAAAACCCACCCTCTACTGCTCTATTACGTGAATAAAACACGACAAGGATGGAACATTGATTAGAGCGACTGGTTGTAAATTATTTATTGTTTCAATTCGAAGTTTATCATCGACTACTGGCGAGGGATAGGTGAAGTAAAATAAGCTTCGCTTAAGGCTTATAATGCATACAACTGGCAGGTGTGCACACCGAGAACTCATCCCAATGTTTTTCAATTAAGTTTGGGGACTTTTTACGCTACTTTTCCAGTAGTGATCATTTCACCAGAGTAACTGTATATTATCGTGTAATGCATTGAACGGTTTCTCTTTCTTTCTTTTTCAACTTAAATTTTGATTATTGTTTTCTTGTTATTATCAACAAAAAATAAATAAATAAAATATGGCATAGAAAGTCTACCATACATTTTAGTTTGGTGTGTCAATCCAAGTGTCTTTCAGTGGAAAACGACGAATTCTACAAAAAAACTGTAACACCTTGCTATTGTCTATAATTTGAGTATGAATTTTTTTTTATTTTTTTTTGTTGTTGTATTCTTCCCCTTAAACAATATGGTCACAGGCTCGAATCCAGCTACTGTTTCAGTCCCCAAAATCTTTTGCCACAGAATCAGTTAAATGTACGAAAGTGTTACTCAACCACCACCCCCTCCCCATCCCCAAGAAATACTGTTAAAAGTAACTTCCTATTAGGCACAATAGATAATATTTCAATGTTTTCCCGTGTTGAAATGTATAGCCTGAAGTTTGGCTAAGCCAGTATACCAGGATAATAATAGGTCCCATCCAGGTAACATCAGGGAGCAGGAAGCCACAAAATGCTCAACAAGCCCCTCCGACTGGAAACAATTCCATAGTTATATCTAGAATATATTAACGCAGAAGTTATAAAAAGATGCTTACCTTAATCCAGTTATTCCATTAAGAACAATAAACACATTCACAATTGCCAGTTTTAATCGACTCCGATATGAGAGCAAATTACACAGTACTGCACAACGTCTGGCTGTATACCAAGGAAAGGTTTGCACGATTAACAACTGCCGTAACCCGGCGTAAGGATCGTTAACACCGTTAGCTACAAGTGAATTCTGAAGTAAAAGCCTAACGTTCCGTACAGTCGTAGACACACTAGATCTAGTTGAATTTTAGAAGATATACATGTAGGTGAATTATGTTAAAAAAAATTATGTTGCACGACACATCGATAGAAACTAGCAGGTGACATCCAGCGGTCATGCACCATCCAATAGTATGATTTATGGACCCTATCAGATGGCGGTTTTCTAACCATTAAAAATGGGAATTGACGGTCAGACGATGAATCTATGACAGGACATGGTCGATCGTTCACGCAGAATTCAAACAACAGTCTGCAATCGAACTACGCAAAGCATTTCCTATCCTCGTTGTCACAGCCCTTTTTGCTTTATCATTCAGACAGCAATTGTCAGCCAGCCCAATGTACAACTCGAGTACCGTAAAAGCAAAAATTGATTTATGTCAAGATATAAATAAGTTTGAAATAACATAACGCCACAAAACACAGTTATACGTGACATTTATAGGATACAAAGCAAGATTCCATGCTCAAATAGCCTTGCTGCTGCCCCTACGGTCAAACAGAACCAGGCCCCCTGAACACTAAAGTCTGCTACCGTCAACTGAAATCATCTATTTGTTATTATTTGTTTGACTTATTTGTGTTTAACGCTATGCTTAAAGGGACTTCAACATTAATAACCTTATTAACACAAACATAAAATCTAAAGTGTTTTCTCTGTTGGAAAATGAATCTTCCGCCAGATCTAAGTAAATACAGTATGAATGTACTATTATGATGTATTGTCACGAGTCAGAAGGATAGTTTATTATGGAAGGGGATCGCCGCCAAAAGTCTAAGTGTGTAAATGCCTTATGCTATGTCGCTTGATGACATTCTAACTGCGTATTTTGACTAACTCGTGCATGTTATGTGACTAAATCGGCTTGTTTCCTAGGATAAATTGCATTCGTCCAGGCTGATTTGCTCGCCTTGTGTACAGAGTTAATAACATAGCAGATTTACCCACACAACAGAGTTAGCTACATGGATTTGGATAGTTTGACGCTCGATTATGACGTTGGGTGCGCTCATGCAATAGATTAAGACACCGGATTCTCCATACCTGCCTACCTGGAAATGAAACGCAACAACAAACGACTGGAGTTAGAGGTAAGATATCATGAAAACATTGAAAAAGTCGAAGACCTGTCTGAAATCAAAAGCGGTTTAATGAAGTTAAGTTGTAATACGATTTATAAGACACAGATTAAGGTTATTTCCGGGTAGGCAGGTATGGAGAATCCAGTGTCTCAATCATTTAGCACGAGTGACTGGGTTGGGGTTTTCTCGATAGTAGATTTTTGTTTGTTTTTTTGGAATGAGGGGTTTTACGTTGTTATTTTACTCGCATGATGGCTTGTGAGCTTACTGAGATTAAGCCATCGACGATGACACTGGCAACAAGTAAACAATTGTAGGATTCAAAATCGGCTCCCTGGTGTCATTACGCCTGGGTGCAATAGGGCACAGGAGGCTCCCATCCACCTACTCGCAATATAAGTTATGATAATACATAATGTGCACTACTTATACTTAAAACTAAATTAAATTATTAGTTTCCAGACAACTATCTTTACTCTGTGCAAGAACCAGTCTGCCTACTGGGATACGGTAGCTATTTTCTACAAACATATTTCTTCAGATCAATTGAATCAACAAGAACAAGCTGGACCACTGGTCATTTGAACCCACAAACATAATGATGCTTCCAAAACACACTTATCTAAGTCAAATTCCAGTGTAGAGAACAACCGTCTTCAATTACACCAGAAGCACACTAAATTACATTTATAAGCTATACTGTGTTCACTGCCAATTACCACCTATACACCCAAGGAGTCGAATTTGTTGATTGCCTCATACGCTTCCAAGTAACTCCTAGACTACACGGATAAACAGATAATCAACAAAGATTGCCAAACTAATTTGAAAACTTTCCGGATATAGGAGGAGTATCCTAACGGATCAATTGAGAGCTCTTATGTTGCATAGGGATAGTCTATCACCTGTCCAAGTATCCAAGGTAGTGGCAATAGCTTACAAATGGGAGCCCCTAATAGCCAGGTGATGAGAGAGTGTCGAGAGTTAGTCAACCGTCCCCGCAGGATTCAAGAGTTACTCCAAGGGCCCTACTCCAACCAGTCTATTATCAAACTACTAGGGCGGTTTTCTTGTCACCGAAGACCTCTCGACTGTATTATAAAACGGCAACAAAGTAGCCGTAACAACTAAAAGTAGCCTAAAGCAGAAATCATTTTCTGTTCGTACTTGAAAACCCATTTGTGTTAAGATCGTAATAAGATAGACCACTGCAGCCATTACCTTTCTTGACTTCGATGGAAACTCGTCAGCGACAAAGCAATAATATAGGCTGGCCTTGTAAGGCACTATGTTTATAGGTTTTAATAGATATTTTACCAATCATTAGTCTCAATAGTTCAAAGAAATGTCCTGTTTACAGTACCAGTACTTATTCAAACTTTGTAAATGTACTTTGTTTGTTTGATTTGGGTCTTACGCCGAACACAACATTTCATCCCGTCGATTTGAGTAGAGTTTAGAAATACAAATTCCTCGGAAACTGTTTAGAAACAAAAATATCATGCAACATGATTATGGTATTTTGATACAAATTTAATAATACTCAACTCTGTATCGCGTATTATTTGAAAAATCCGTTTATTTTTCAAACAATATGCATGGAATTATTTGTTTGTTGATTGCAGGGTGTTTAGTGGCGAACAACTTTGCTTTGCCGGTTTATAATGTAAAATCCACTATTCATTGAGTGATTTATCGATTGGGTTTTAATGTTATCCGTTAATATGACGGCGTGCCAGCCCAATCGTTACAGGAAACTACCCTCATCACCAATGACAATAGACAAACTACAAGACAAGAAGACTCACAACAATGACTCTACACACAAATCAACTTGTTGGTACCTTTTTCGTCAGAGAGCACCAGGCCACTGGTATATTTTTTACTAAGGTGACATAATAAAGTCAAAATATATCATCTACACTAACGTGACCTTCCTGTTCGGATTTCTCTTATTCTATGTTACTCGAAACTGATATTTAGAACAACTGCCTTCCAGAACGTGTATATTGTAATACGTATTTTATGGTACTTAGCTTTACTACCAGAAAAAGGTATACAAGTCGTTCCAGATAACAGGCTGGCATCGTTATTTACCGTTAGTAGCGGCACTGTGTTCTGACATCGTAATAAATTAGCGAGTGGCCATAAAAGTAGGAAATATCATGGCATTGTACTGCACGTTTACGCTCAGCCAAATTTACAACATCTCGGTCGTTTCTTACACAAACACTACTGTCTCGATTGCAACCATTTATTTTATGTTTATGTGGCATTTAGAAACTGCGAACATAATAAAAACTTAACTTTGATGGATTTTTAACTTCTGGGTATATGATAAAAATCTTTCCTTAAAACGGTCTTAGCAGCCTGGCTGCAAAGCTTATCAATATATATAAAAAAAATGAAAATCCAGTAAAGTTATGTTTTGGCCACTAATTTCTATTCATGTGTTTAGTATGGTCTGTTATTGATGCAAAACGATGTGAGCATTGACAACAAAATATTTACATTATATGTATATATTGTAATTCTCTTCTTAAAGCTGGTCGTTAGCTCTTTTCACACACTATGGATACTAAACACCAAAACCTAGAAGATCAAACATAGCCCACTAGCTACGAGCAGTATGTTTTGAATTTACATTCACTGGTGAAACATTACCATTCAACAGCGTTAAAGGCCTGTTTATACTGAACGCGAACACGAACGCGAACGCGACCAGTGCGACTTTTCGCGCGACTTTCCATGCGAATCATCATTCATACTGGAAGCGACGATTCACGCGGAAGGTCGCAGTAGTCATAATCCTTCTGACAAATTTCAAACAGAAATTGTCTTTATTACGCCCTCTAGTGAGCAAATGTATGCTATATAAAACACGAAACACATACATTCAAGTTCAGATCGTGACGGTCTATACATCATCAGACAGCGAGAACGACGCGTTAGCAATATACTTCTTAAATAAAAGAAGAAAACGAAAACAACACAGGCGTATATCAGTCTTCCAGAGACGTCCTACATATGGTGAATATCATCACGATTCAACAGTTTTTTCTATATCTCTCCATATATATATATATATTTTTTTTTTTTGTCATAAAGGATTGGCTTTTTCTGTAATTCCAAAATTTGCTGTTTTGTCTTTTCTTCTGTCATGACGAGGCCGTGTGAAAGGGTGAACTGGTTCAGAGGTCGCCTAGAACACGCCCTTTGAACACGCCCTCTGATTGGCTGATGAAATTTGTTCGCGCGAACTTTTCCCAACAAATCGTTCTGGTGGCGATCGTTGCGGTTTTCCGCATGAACAAAATTGTTACCGGGTTCGCTTTCGCTTTCAGTATGAACGACTTCATTGATAACTGACAACGAGATATTGTAAGCGATCCAATGCGACCGTCGCGGTCACGGTCGCGTTCGCGTTCGCGTTCGCGTTCAGTATAAACAGGCATTTACAAAGGGACTTTACATGATTTCGGTTGTGTTCCTGTAGCTTTTGAACTTAGGAATACAACGCTGTCATATAAGTGAAATACTCTTGAACAGGAAGCTCACACCAAACCATCCCTTCTTTAAAATCACACAGCATGATCAGCGAAATAGCATAGATATTTTATCATAATATATCATGTTTTTTTTCTATATTTCAAGGCAGCAGTTTTATTCTCGAACATGAGAATATCAGAATGAGTATATGCAACAGGTCATCATTCAGGTTTTATGGACAGGTATTATGACGGGGTGTGCCAGCCCAAAGGGCGAAGGGAACCACCTAAAAGACAAGTACAACACACATGATACCACAGGACGTTAACAGGACAAAAAAGCAGGACACCGCAACTACTAAGCTTATTGACACCCGGGTGTCACCAGGGCATAGGAAGCTCATTTATTGTATTTACTTATATGGTTGATAGATTGCTCGTTTGCTTTTATTGATTGGTGTCAAGATTATTTCACTTATACCACGGCAGTGTATTCTAAGCTTTAAAAGCGACAGAAGCACAACCAAAAATGGGAAATTACTTGCGTTAGCTCCGTTGGAAGGATAATGTTCATCCAGGGCTAAGTATGAAAGTAAGCTCGAAATATACTGCCCTTTTAGCCAGAGGGCTTTACTGACAACGAAATGGTTTAGCTAAGCAAATTACTAAGCAAACATATATCTGATACAATTGTTAAATCGAACTTAAATATCTGGAAAATAAGATCAGAAATTTCAGAAGATCCAAACGGCATACTGTATGCTTTGTTCGTCGTTACATGATAAGTAATGTTCTATAAATTTACTTTATCAATATTTTGTTTACTTAGAAGACCTGTTACGATATTCGTTCAATTTCTGTTCATTGCGATAAGTCCGTGAGCGGAGGATTCACTGACAACACGGACTAACTTACGGCCGTGAGTGAAATGACTATTTTTAAAGTGCGGAGTTAATACACACAAACAAACGACCAAGATAGAACGCTAACATATCAGTAACTTGGCTAAATATGTGTATGCTGTTGAAGATGCGTTGATGTTTGAAATTCAGTTGATCTGTCTGTTAATCGCCCGTGGGAGAGCGATCGTGTCCTAACTCACACCTATAACTAGCGAGAAGTTATTACAGAGCTAGCCAGCAATAATAAGCTGTATTCTCTAGAGTATGTGTTGTCATTCGTGTATGATATCTATTCCCATAACGTATCAATCGAAACACAGCGAGATCGGAATCGTGTAATCTGTAAGCCAATCGAAGAAACCAATGATTAGATGAGGATCCCCAACTCACCCGGTGAGTCAGAGAACAGATCAAACGAAGAAGACAACGATTGCATTACGAGGATCACCAAGTCATGTCAGTGGACCCAGCAAGTCAAGGATCACTCGAAGAAGTCAATGATTTTATTACGAGGGTCACCAAATCATGTCAGCGCACCCGGCAAGTCAGGGAACAGATCACTCGAAGAAGACACTGATTGCATTACGAGGATCACCATATCACGCCAGCGTACCCGGCAAGTCAGGGAACAGACAACTCGAAGAAGACAATGATTGCATTACAAAAATCACATCACGCCAGCGCAACCGGCAAGTCAGGGAACAGATCCCTAGAAGAAGCCAATGATAGCATTACGAGGATCACCAAATCACGCCATCGCATCCTGCTAGTCAGGGAACAGATCACTCGAAGAAGCCAATGATAGCATTACGAGGATCACCAAATTACGCCATCGCATTCTGCTAGTCAGGGAACAGATCACTCGAAGAAGCCAATGATTGCATTACAAGGATCCCCAAATAACGCCATTGCATCCTGCTAGTCAGGGAACAGATCACTCGAAGAAGCCAATGATTGCATTACAAGGATCCCCAAATAACGCCATTGCATCCTGCTAGTCAGGGAACAGATCACTCGAAGAAGCCAATGATTGCATTACAAGGATCACCAAATAACGCCATCGTATCCTGCTAGTCAGGGAACAGATCACTCGAAGAAGCCAATTGTTGCATTACGAGGATAACCAAATCACGTCATCGCATCTGGCAAGTCAGGGAACAGATTCTCAATATTTAAGCTTACCAGACGCTACAAACTGTCACAAGTATACTTTAAAAGAATGAATTATATCATGTTACGCTGCTCTCTAAAAAGGATAAATTCACTCATGGCGGGGAGTTGGTCCATAGTGTGAATAAACACACCGCGCTCGGACTACTAACAACCATTATACAGCCCGACTGAATACGTGTATCAAACTGACTCATAAAAATCAGCACATCTTATACAGCACACACATACTTCGCCATAGTTACTGATATTTTAGCGTTTAATCACTGACCTACTACAGACAGACATCACCCGCTCAATCATTAGAGGCCTTTCATAGCCCTTTATATCTATTGAAGCTAACTTTTGGTAATTATTTCTTAATATCCGTTTGGTTTTTAAATCGTGTCGTCCGTCACAATATGTCAAGCGATTTTGTGCTGTAATGTCGACGAAACAGTCGATTTTCACGATTTCTTTCACTGCTGTACCATATTCTCCAGTGTCCAACTTTATTTCGCGATTTTTTCGATGTGAAACTTTATCAAAACGATGATTAAAGTGTCATACTTTATTTCACCATTTTGTCTCGCGTGATATCTTCCATTACCTTAGAACATTTCATTCCCACAAGGGCAAAGCCAAGTGTTACCATTAACGTCAGAATTGTCGTTAAAGAGAACCAATCATGATTTGCAATTATCTTTCTGTGTCCGTTTTATTACGTCGCTAAGATGTCAAAAAACAACAATTTTGAAAAAAAATTTGATGAAAAAAATGCCCAATTGCGATCAGATAATCAATAGTTAATGCATGTTACTTGTTACTACTCATACCGCGCATGTGCCGATCTCCTGTTATATATAGTACGGATAAATTGGTAATTAATACGTTTAAAACATCTCCACAACTCTATCGATGAATTATTAAAGCTATTTTCTTTTCGGAACTTCCAATTTAAGCAAAATTTAATCGGGTAAGACACTGCGTTGTTAGAACAATTTCTGAAATCGCAATGGTTAATGAATTTTTCTCCATATGTTTAAAACTAAACGTGCAGGTCGAATTTTTTTAAAAAGCTGCAGCGCCGCGCCGTTGTTCTGTTATTTGTATGTTAGACGCTTCGTTTGACTGCTTCGTCGCATTCCTAACCCATGCATTCGGCTTAGATTCGAATCGTCTTGTCAAACTTAAAGGACAATTTCGACAAAAACGTATTATTTTCCAAGTGTATTTGGAAAGACAACTGACAGTGTCACATTTGCAACCGATAAAGCATAGCCGTTAATTACTTAATTTATAACCCGGAAGTGTGACGTCATTGTTAGCAGTGCAAATAAATATCCTGGTTGTGTCAGTCCTCTCATGGATGAGCAGATGGACGCTTTAATAATTGTATATGACGTAACTGTTCAGAGCGATCCTTGTACATGTTTTCATGCAATTTGATAAATTTGCAGTCAACAGAATGCAGGGTGACTTGCTGCAATTATCTGAATCCTTCAGATAATCGCATCGGCCAATTTCCAACTAAACTGTTTATTCGGTTTTTGGTCCACGGTACTTGGGAGTCAACTCAAGTGAGCCTGGGGCTTTCTAGTGCTTTCTCCAGGCGGCCGGATTATGTGAACAGCCCTGTCTCCATATAACTGTATAGCGTTATGATTAAAATGCCCTGCAGTTATGTATATACATATCTTTCTCTACATTTATACAAAAACATACATAAGAAACAAATTCACTCAAATACGCCACTATATATATATGGAGATATTATTTTGCGAGAAAAAGGCTCAAACGAAGCTATTAGCGTAAACTCCCATTAACAATACTGTTAAAGTCGTTTTGTTTATTAAAAAATACGGATGGAAAGTAATGAAGCTTAGTCGAAATTCTCTTGTCTTTTCCTGTAAAAGGTTGAGAATTATATAAGTATGTGGAAAAACATTCTCCAATCGCATTATTGAATTGATGTGTTGAGCGCATTTACTGTACAAAAAGATCACTTTTAAGACTTTGTTATGAAGACAAGATCGGATTTATCACGATTGGGTAAGTGGCTGCCATTCAGCCGGTTTCTATCTTTTTAAGACTTTATACAGCTTGCAGAAATAAGCTCGACAAATGTGTAATCACGTTGGCAGTTGGTTTTATCATCGCCTATTGTATGGAAGGGGATCGCCGCCAAAAGCCCATGTGTGTAAATGGTGTATGCTATGTCGCTTGAAGACATTCTAACTGTGTTTTTCGACTAACTCGTTCATTTTATATGACTATATCGGCTTGTTGCCTTGGATAAATTGCATTCGTCCAGGCTGATTTGCTCGCCTTGTTTACAGAGTTGGTAACATAGCAGATTTACCCACATAACAGACTTAGCCACATGAAATTGTACGTTTGATGGTCGATTATGACGTTGGGGGCGCTCGTGCAATAGATTGACACACTGGATTCTCCATACCTGCCTACCCGGAAATAACCTTAAACTGTGCCTTATAAATAGTATTACAACTTACCTTCATTAAATCGCTTTTAATTTCAGACAGGTCTTCGACTATTTCAATTTTCAGACAGGTTTTCGACTATTTCAATTTTTGCGTGATATCTTACCACTAACTCCAGTCGTTTGTTGTGGCGCATCATTTCCGGGTAGACAGGTATGGAGAATCCAGAGTCTCAATCTATTGCACCAGCGCATGGACACACATGGACTTTTGGCAGCGATCCCCTTCCATACTATTGTAATATACCGGTATAAAAACACTATGTCCTTTGTTGTTGTTTCGCTGTGGTCTCTAGAAACGGTAGATCGCGTTTGATATTACGTAACATTATCAACCAGCACATCCACGAGGGGACAGCCACGACGAGACAGGCCTACCCTATCTGTGAACAGTGATGTCACACTTTCGGGTTTTAAGTAATTAACTGCTATGCTTTCTCGGAAATAATACGTGTATGTCGAAATTGGCTGGACTTTTAAGTATACAAATTTAAGTTTCCCCTGGATGCGGTGATTGCAGGTTAGTTTTAACGAGCGTCTTCGCAGATTTTCATCATGCATCGGCAATGCATAAAAGTTAAATACGCTTGAGTACGACATTAAGCACCAATCCAATAAATAAAATCTATTAAAAAGAAGCACTAATTGATCCGTTAATTATTAAAAGATGACCCACAGATCTACAGATTATGTATCAATATATGTTTGATTCTAGATTAACGCGTGTGTCTCACAATGTCATTTTATATATTTAAATCTGAAAGAAACGATTCTGATAAATTGCAGGATTTTCTCTGTGAAAAGCTAACGTTGGGAGAAAAACTCAACCCTTTCTTCTCTGACTGTCAGAGGCTAGCAATGTATCACCATTATACTTCTCGCTTAAGAGAATCTCTCGTGATGGCTGAACTTTTTTGTTCTTGCAATGTCGACTTTTCAAGGACTTGTAACGAGACCAACATAAATGCTCTTGATTAAGAGACTTGGAAAGAAATACAAAGCCGCCAGATACAATTGTCTTGCTTGAAACTTTTTCTTTTTCTTTTTTGTTGGTTTTAAGACAATTTTGAAAGAAAGAGAATTTACACACGAACGTAGAGCTGAAATTCCGAGATGACGTCATTGAAGTAAATATCTGTTGACGACAAATTCCTGTATGCTATACAATGAAAAGTTAACGATATACAGCTTCTAAAATTAATAGACATCGATATATAATGAAAGAGACTGTCATGCCGCAATTGCGTTATATCCAATGAGACCAAACTATTGTACATCTCGCACATTGGTAACACGTCAGATGTAATTTTATTTATTGTATTTTAGAAGCCGGGTACATAATAAAAACATGACTAAGATGGATACTCAACTACTGGGTATATTGATAAGCGACGTTTCTTAGCATCTAGGCCAAATCGTCAATATCAATATACCCAGAAGTTGAAGTTATGTACCCAGGGTCTAAATGCCGCTTAAACAAGGTAATTTTATTTGTCAACTTGAGTAAAGCAAGTTGGCGGCCAAATTTGAAATTCTCCGCCAATAACTCGAATTTTGTTTAGAAATTACTGCCGAGGAAAAAGGTTTTGGCAGTTAAGGTTACTCCAAATATAATACTTTGATAAAAACTGCACCAACAATTGGTGAAAATCGACAATGTGTGTTGAATAAGACGGCCTTAGTTCCAAATATGTGCTCCGCATCTCCCTGTTTGATGCAGGAATCACAATGTTGTAGCATGGCACAGTTCTGTAGCTCCATCACTGTCTCCGAGAAACAGCAAACTCAATAAATTAAGAAAATGTCTAAACGCATTTCTTTGCAATTTCCAATTAATTCAAAATGATGTTCATTGATTTTCAATGGATTTCTTCTACATCTGTTCTGCAGCTCAAACTGTTTAGGGAGCTATCATCAATTAAAGTCAAAAAATGTTTTCTAACTTTTCTGTGATACATTTAGCTTCAATGTGGTGATAAAAAAGTTGTTCTTTTGACTTTCGCTTAAAGACAAAACAATGTGTCACTATTCCAAGCGTCGTTTCCAATGATAATTAGTTAGCATCTGCTAAGTGAAAAACTAAACAGTTTTCTTTTCCTTTTCCAGAAAAGGTAATTCAGTGTACAATGCGTCACAATTAACGACAGGCTTTTGGTTAAAGAGAATCTCCCGTAAATTGTAATCACTTTTTTCTTTGGTCGATTTGTAGATGTTCATATTTTAAAGATTTTTACTAATACGATATTGATTTTGAATTTTATAATATGAGGGAGAAATAATACGAATCGTTTTTTTAAATCAATTGTTGTTATCTTTTTAAAATAAGGCACGGAATATAATTTTGAGTTCCATGTTAATGTTATCAAGTATAGAAACCGAAGATGAGTTTTCACCCAAATCCAATAAAATAATACCATTTTATATGTTTTCGTTTTAGAAAAGTTCACAATATTTTCCAGATACTTTCTAATTAAATCCAATAACTGACGATCAAATAAAAAAGGTTAACTGTTGAAGAAAGATGACAACATGCAATCAAACGGACATGCTACGTTAAGCTAGGCAATGCCATATTAAAGCAAACAAATATCAATCAATTATTAGAAGAACTTTCATGTCTATATTGCATGATCTATAGCTAAAACATAAGACCCATTGTACTTTTCTGTGCGTTTTTGTTTCTCTGTGATAAACATTATTTAGCCTTCACAAGTCAAAAAAGCGATTCTTTTGCATCCTTACTTCCCAAAGTAATACGAAGTGTTGCCAGTAACGTCGGACTTCTTGCTATAGCTATTTAATGTTTTATGTGATGCAATTTATTTTATTAAGTTCGGTCTTCTTTTACTGTACGGGCAGATTCCTTTCCCGTGTTCGAAGCGCTTTCTTAATAAATCATATGACTGCCAAGTTCGTCTTAGTACGAACATTCCCGACACAGGTGGAGATTTTCTGATGTACATTACTCCACAATATGCCTGCAAGATTTTGCTAACGGATTATCTGACCATCATTCATTTTTTTTACATGATATGTCGACGAAATTAACCAACGAGGTGATGAGATTTCCATATAACACCACAGCTTCAACCTTAAATAGGGGGCGGGAGAATAGAAACAAATTGTGACTTCTTGAAAGAACTTCTATTTCTTTTGGGGAACTTTCCAATGAAGTAAATCAGGATCTGTATTATTTTTGTTTTAAACCACTCAAAAAGAAGCTGAAAAACTACACCGTATCTCACCAGTTACAAAACCATCAGGTTACCTTCACAAACTTTAGACATGTGTTGATTAACCTGCGCTAACAGGTTAACCAATATGTGATTATCATTGTCAAAAGAATAATCCATGAATTGCTATCATTATATTTAATTAGTTCGTTTTCCACAGTCCATGTTGCAACAGCTTTGTTATCGATTAAATATAATGAGTTCTATTAGGAATGTTATGGAAGTTAATGCTATATCGGCATTTAGTCAAATTCTCAGGGTTTTCATTCGAACTTGATAATTCAAGGAAAATGCCAGAATTCAACAGGGGGATTTCTACCACATAGAATATAATTAACGTTTAAATCAAATTAGTAGAAGCAGGAAGAATATGGTAAATTTTAAAATTTCAAAATAATAATACTCGTTCCAAATGTTTAATATATTAGCCGTATATTGCCAAAGAAAGCATGATGCGTTGTCTAAGACAGAAAATGTTTTTCATTTCTATTTGCCATGTGCAACAAAAAACTTT
>JAVFBZ010158832.1:0-11085 GCA_032466195.1 Katharina tunicata | reverse complement strand
ATTATTTATAGGCATAGGAATAAGTATTACCTTTAAAAAGTGGACTAAACGACCAGTTACTGATTGGTCCAAGACTAGCAAACTGTCCAAATGCTAACTCCAGAAAAAATATAGGCACGCCGACCAACAACAACATGATAAAATACGGGATAAGGAATGCTCCTGGAAGAAAAAAACAATGACATTTTAGGGAAGAAATAATAAAGAAATATTTAATCATTTATGTGTTTACATATATTTGGATTACCTCAGGGATTTTGAAACCAATAACTGCAACATTATTGCGCACTTTGTTTTGCTTGTTTATTGTTAGATGGATGTCGTTCTCAAGAGTATTTCATTTTTATCATGGCGACTTTGTTTTAGGGCCCCATTCTTTGGGCCGTTTAAATATTTCGGGGAAGCTTCAGATGGCCGCGGAGATCTGAGTTGTTCCCCTTTCGGATGTCCACAAAAGACCAACAATGCGTCCTTGTCATATAAGTGAGAAGCCATTACGTATATAGCCTAGAGTGTAGGGATCGAGAGTCGGTTCAGAACCGTGTGCCTTGTAATTGATAGGTTTAGAAAATATACTCACGGCTGCACCACTTTATAACCGCTTATTGAACAAAAACCTCAACAGACCAATAACACAAAAACATCGAGGCATAAATTATAGGAAATACTGACCTCCACCATTCTTGTAGCAGAGATACGGGAATCTCCAGACGTTACCCAAACCGACAGCGAACCCCACACAGGACAAAACAAACTCGATCTGACGGCCCCATTGTGCCCGCTCCTGGGGCCCCCTTTTCTTGAGAATCACATGTTCCTTTTCGTTGCTGAGGTCTGGACTAGAGGAGTTAGAGGACGAGTCGTCAGAGACGCTTACGCCATACGCTCCCTGCAATTTCAGATAGATAAATAAGGTGAGTCGACTCGATATACGATATAGAAATAATGCCACTGAATAACATGATTGGTGGTAAAGGAATAACCATAGACTTATTTGTTTATTTTTTATTTTTGTTTAACGTCGTGCTCAAGGATATTCCATTTAAATGACAGTTTATAGCATTGCGAGCGTATGGCCTAAACCGGGCAGAAAGATGATAACCCATCCGCTGGAACCTCCTCATATATATCTTAGGCCGACAAGCTAGAAATATTCCTCGAATTTTAGGATCCCCCCTTTCTATATTTCTATTTTGAATAGGCCTACGGACTATTCAAAATATTTTGAATCGGGAATAAGGTATAGGAAACGGGTGCTAACTTCACGCACATATGAAATACACAACTTATGAAACACAGAAAAAAGTCACACCCATTATTTAGCTCTATCCTTCGGATCGCTATTTTGGTGTCATCATTATCATCTCCTGGTCATCATTAAATAAAGTGCAAAGAAAAAAAGAGCTAAATGTTTTTCAGGTTCAACTACTCGCGTATTAACAAAAACATTTCAACTGAGACTATTGATAAGCGTATATAGTTTCAACCTATAGTTGCTAAAACCGTTTTTCAAGTAATGAAAATATATTCAGAAGGGGAAATTCCATCTAAGTTATGTTTGTGTTATTTGCCCAACTTTTAAATGCCGCTTAAACAAGTTAACATGTTCAGGAATATTTTAACTGGATTTATTGGATTTATAAAAAAAAATTAATGAAACTTAAATTAATGAAACTTAAAATTAATGAAACTTAATAATAAACTGGAACCTTTTAGATGAATGATATTTAAATTAACACCGGGGTCTGGCCGCGCCGTCGGTTCCACCAGACACAGAGGCAAAGTCGTCATTGTAAGTGAAATACCCTCGAATACGGCGGTAAACATCAATTACATAATAAATCAATACAGATGTCGTTTTAATTAACCCAAGATCCGTAGATTTGGAGTGTTTGGGTTATATAATTATAGACAAAGAAAACGCAAAAATACCGATGCTATTTTAAGCGAGTTTTTGGAGCCTTTGGTAACATGATCGTTTGTATATCCCTGCGTGTCCCTTTTACAGCACTTAGAACCTCAAAACTGAGGCAACAATTTGGGAAGATGCATTATCTGGGATAAAAATAACTTAACTTACAACAAGATACATATTATACCATGAGCTATAAATACGCAGCCGACTATCAGCTAATCCCAGCTAAAACTCCTGTCCGTAAAATGGCAGGCCAAAGGACCGACGAAGGGTTGAATTGCGTTTCGGTAAAACATACTTTCGCGGGATTTTCTTTTTAACTTAATTTTAACAGTTATCGTTGTATTCAGGTCAAGGCCGTCACTTCGTCTTAGTCGTTACGTAGAAACAAACACTTATGATTGACGGGTAGCCAACATTGGACACCCTATAACAACGGTAAGAATCTGGTCTCTGGTAAAACTGTTGGGTAAACCTTGGAACTCGGTTAATGTAACTTCTTTGGGTGTCGTTCTCACTATGTCAAGGCTGTTCCAAAAGGGATGATCACAATGAATGGGTTTCAGTCTTACGTGTGTTTTTTGTACAATGGCCTACAATTCGTTTCTCTGCCTCTTAGCATTTATTCCAAATGTTCGTTTTTATATTCCTACGTCCATCTTCAATTCGTTTCTGTGGTCGTGTGGTTTTGAATACGTTGAAACCCACTCAGACCCCACAATTTTTGCCTACCCGCCTGGTAGTTTAACCAAGAGCCTGGGGATAGTTTCATAAAACTTCGTACGAAACATTATGATCGTAAATGACGTCACCTTATGGACAATTAACATGAGGTGACGTTATTTACGATCATAATGTTTCATACGAAGTGTCATGAAACTATCCCAGGCCCCTGGTTAAACTACCAGCCCTTATTCTTTAGACTAGCATTAGACTATTTTTTATATATTCACTTTGATTGTTTGACATGATACGTGTTCGTTCGATGCTTAGCAGCTTAAAGGTTATAATCGCCAAAGACCAACTTGTTTATGGATTACAACTTCCGTTCATTTATTTTGCGACGTTTCGATGCAGGAGCTTACATCGTTTTCAAGTCTAGCGATATTAGACCTTTTTCGAAACGTCGCAAGCGAAACAAACAAAAGTTGTCCCCGGTACAAGTCTTATGTTTTGTGCCATAACCAGCTTCGGAATGCCTCTAAAAGAAGCAATTTGTTAAAGTTTTTGTTTAAGATTTAAACTCTGTAGGAAATATGCTTTACCCAATGGGATGATGAAGATTAAAACGTCGACTTCACCGGCTTTGGTTGAAAATCAGATCTTGTTTCCGTAGCTTGAAACTTGGAAGTATACGCATGCGCTGTATTCTCAACCAACAAATTACCTTTTGGTAGAGTTCACGAGTCAAGTGTTTAAATAGATAGCATTGGATGATTTACGAGATAACTAGGATGCTGCTTTCGTTGGCTTATCAGCTGTCTTGTTCACTTCGTATCGTGATAAAATCTCACCAGCATACTTTCGTCTCATTTCACACTTTTACGGGTTTGTTCTGTTGTAGTTTAGCCTTGATTCAATTCAAAACAATGGCAATTCTTTTGATGTATTTGTTATTATGCCAGGATTAATTGTGTTAATTTAATTGTTAGATTGATAATTTGTAATTGCTTGTGAGTGTTTTAGTATAGTGCGTGTGAAAACAGTCACAAGTTGAAATTGTTGTTGTTGGGTTGTATTCAATCAATTTTGAGTGCGAAGATTCAAATTGAGATTAAAATTTTATTTATTTAAGCCGGACTACGAGAACAAAGAATAAACATTAGCTATTAGCTATTGGTCCGACACATGATTAATAATAAATAACACCATCAGGTCAAACATTTGTAAGGTTAAAAAGTGACTGACGAATAGAATATTGTTGTTTATTTTAAACTGTGAGGCTACAATACATCAAAATTCCAAGTTAACAAATCTAAATGAAGTACAGCTTAAACGGCCTGGCGAAGAAAAAAACAACAGAAAAGTGTACGAGGTAAATGCAGCGATGACGAAAGCGCAGCGACCAACCGTGGTCTCAGTGACTGCCTAACAGTTCTTCCTGAAAATTTTGAAATTAAACTTTTGAGTTTCCTGGCCATTGAGCGTCGTTTCGCTAATACAAAATTGCGCAGGTATTGTCTACGTATTTATCGGTTTGACGTTTACCATAGTACTCAGATGTATTTCACCTATATCACACCTTTGTATTCTCGTTGTTTGTTTAAAAAAAACAGAGAAAGAGACTTGATGACTAGCACCGGACACTTTTCTCGTGTATCTAAGGTCAGCTTCTAGGAATGACCAGACAACTAGTATCCGACGCGCAGAAAATTTTGCAGTAAGAAAATCCAAATTTGCCAGGAAAGTGAAATAACCTCTTGTTTACCAAATTAAAACAACCTGCTATGAACAAAGTGAAATTTCTTGAACTACCTGCACTATACAGTGAGGTTATGTAATACCATAACCATTTATTACCTGTCCGCATCTTTCATGTCAGCTATTTGGCATAGACCTGAGAATTTTGTGTATTTTAGATTGAAATAGTTTTATGTCAAGGTCAAACGAAATCTCTCCACATTTATTTGTGACAAATGTGCTTGGCTTCAACCCAATGAATATTTGGATATTTGCTTAAAACTTATTTTCGTTTTAGCGGCACGTATTTACATAACTAAACAATCACAAAACGTATATACAGGAATGTCTGTCAAGTGTAAGTGTTCTATTTATTGACCACAGATGTACCCAAATAATTCTTACATAGGACCTTTTGGTGAAAGAACACAATTTTATTTATATGTATTAATTTTTCTGCATCACCAGAATGTATTTATGCGCTGGCATTTTTACGAATAGACGCGGGTAAGCTTAGGGCTGTGCGCTTCGTGTTTATTGGGAAAACCTTAGCCTTTAATGACCAGCCCCTGTCCCCTTCCAAGAACAAGAACAAGGGGGTGAGAAGAGAATAGAGACTTAGTTCCTGATCCAAAAATATGTCTTTAACGGCATTAATCTTCACAATAATATCAGCAGTGTCAGCCACGTCCGGAGACTTTGCGTGGGTGTGTAATAAACGAAACTGTTTACACTGGAGGCTAATGGATAAAAAATACCGCTAGTGAATAACCACGTATCAGGTGTAACACACGTTATATATCATCAACGTTACGTAAACAATAGCTGACTTGATTGTAGCCAAACTGTGTGAATCGTCCACAGAAGGTTTCTTTCAAAATAGAGTGAGTAGGCCTATACTTTATTGGTCGGTATACAACGCCATTGTTCAACTCAATCCAGACGGAGTCAATACACTGTTCATATGAGAACTGTGGTAAATATGGCAAGCCCTTTTATCACTTTTCTCTTTATTTTACATATGTAAACAAAAATTTCACTTATGTAAAAAAAATGATTTTACATACTTTTAAAGAAATTTAGATATTTGAAAAAGATTTGTACAAATGTGGAAAAATTATTCAACATATACGAAAATGAATTGCATATATCAAATAAACCCATTTATTTAACATACGTGCAAATATTATTCACATATGTGAAAAAAAAAGTCAACATAATGCTTAAAAGAATTGTACATATGTCAAAAAAAGAGGAGTGATAAAACGGCTAGCCATAGGTATAGGTATGTGGTTCTATTTACCCTGAGATAATATATTAAACATTCCCATAATTCCTGGCAAATATTCCCCAAGGTAAAAACTAAACCTCGTGGTCGACCTCGTGGAAGATCGGCCTTTTGGCTGAACGAGTTTATCGACAAAAATATTATTAATATTATGATTAGAACCAAAGGAGCCTAAAGGTAATATGAGTTATATTTTATGCAAATGCGATTAATATTTTGTTTGAGTGGCATTTAGAAGCTGGGTAAATTACAAAGACATGACGACTGAGATGGATTTTCATCTATATTATATATCCAGAAGTTGAAAATCCATCTCAGTCGTCATGCCGATTAATATTGACGAATGAATGAAGACTTTTTGTGTTTTTGGTAGTGGGACAGTATGAAGACTAAAACTACAAAGAAAACCCCTTAGCCAGAGATTGCCTCCGTTCACCACGCTGTTAAAACTCAAAACATGACATAGCTATGATAGCTATGGAGCCTTTGTTAGGATGAAATGAACAAGTGAACTTCAGAATGTTGTTATAGTTTCCACCTCTGTTCACTTTATGCACCATGTGTTAAAAATCATTATACTGCCATCGAACAGCCAGTTTAAAATTGTCCGTCTGATCGACCATAGCAGTACCAATATAGAACAAAAATCAATTATGCGGATGCGTTGATCTACGCGCTATTTCGCTAAATATCGTGGTTGCATTGATTGAACGATTGCAGTCGCATTAGTTCGTTATGTCTATGCCGTCTGGATAAGGCCGATATGTTTCGAGCATATATTCATGCTGCCATACTTAGTTAGAGCTGGTGGTACATTATCTTTCCAACAGAGCTAACACGATCGATTTAACAGTCTTGGGCAAGGCTTTAAACACCAACCAACTAATCGTTAAGTCTACTCTTTGTGGCTGCCTGTCTCAAATCCGTGTCCAACATCCTGCAATGCGGTTGGTTATAGCACAAAATCGATTGCAAATTCTCGTCATACGGAATGAACCCATCGTTGAAATTACAACATATTCAATATTCCCATTAAGTAAATATAGAGCCTATTAGCTGTCATTTCTGGCTATTTTATTCAGCGTTAAGTAACGTAATCCTAACAAGTTCGATATATCTGTTTGCTCTTATTGGTGTCATGTGCGCCATACGGTTGTGTTTGTTTAAGACACCTGCGTGATTCATGTACTTCCGTTCTGCCCGATCTATTAAGTCAGCCTAAGAAAGGATCCTATTAGCCAGGTGAGAAATGAGTGACATATGGAGCGGTCTACGTGCGTTCTCTACCGTTCCCAAAACACACTGACATTACCTGAGCTATTGAGAGACGTAAGGGCTGTCCTTGCAAATAAAGTGCAATAAACCGTTCAATAAATGGGAAATGTAGACCCCCCAAAAACTGCACCTGAATTATTTTTGAAATCACTATTAACTTTATGAAAATGTTTATCGCATAGCTATTTAACTGTGTGTTTTTTGCTTCTTCAGTTTTGCATTGTGACTTAAAGATTAGCTTTCTTATGTTTTTATCAACATTTCATATATTTACTTATAGCAGAAGACACCCATGTTAGCAGATCAGACATATACCTTGTTTGGGAATCTACTAAATGTGACGTCATATATTCTAGTAGCGCAAAATGTCAATAAAACTTCGGTTAAACGGATCAACTGTTCACTTTGGTCAACAAACAAACGCCTGTTACATTTACCTTGATAAGACGAGTCGTAATATAATTTGAGCCACCAGACGCTGGGTGCTCTTTATATGCCTTTTATACGCGTGTATATACATGTTTTAAATGACAGAGACAATATTATCCAAGGCGGAAAGCGGGACACGTATCCAGGTGTAAACCAATAGCACTGTGATAAAACCCTGTGCTAACTTTTCCAGACTTGTCTGCAATAAACCAGACGCTTTGCATTTCTTATTGCCAAGCCGTCTGGTCTATGATTTGTATCTGTTTTTTCTTAAATGGGTTCTTGCACCACACGACCTTGCAATGTCAAACGAAAGGGTCAAATACTTTCGGATTCCAGTTGCATTACACGTGTCAGTGCATATCGACAATGGCAAATGTCATGCATCTATCGTCCGTGGACATTTTGGTGAATCTGAGGTTACTGTTAATAGTTTAAAGATAGATCCAAGATCCTTGCAGTTACGATTCTATCTCTGACGTTCTTCCAAGACCGCAGTTTTCATAAGCATTTCTAATTGACTGAGGTGACCGTCTAACGAACTGGAAATAGAAAAGCTTTTCTTTGCATTCATAAAAGTTTTTTTCAAATACCGGTACATGATTTAATTATATCGCTGTCCAGTTCAAAATGTTATAACGACGTTCTGACGACAGAAATAGAATTCGACGACGTAAAGCGCAAACAAAACCTGCAATATCACAGAAAATAGAAATTGCAAAAACTGCAGATTTAGATTTTCTTCGTTTTTCGAGGCTAATATAAAAACGAACATGATGCATTCAGCGTTCTATTCGGATTCTCATGACTTGTCCTGGACATTACCATTCACTTTCTAAATTGCAAAATTACTCCCAAAGATAGGCTTTTTGCGGGACAACTTGTCAAATGAGTTTACGCTATCCTAATAACCGTAGTATTATCAATGTTTCTTACCTCATGACTAGTTAGCGGCGCCAAAGAGTCGGCCATTAAGCAATCTCAATCACGTGACTTCTCTCCTGTGTCGTTTGCTCTCTTGAATTCTTGAAATTTGATTACCAAAGAATATTTTCCTCTGAAATTTTTTTGGGATGGTTTTCAGCTGATCCTGACGGAAATCACTCTATCAAAAAACACTACTAAATGGCTCAACACCAGTGTTTATGTGGAGAATAGATAGGTCAGATAGATGTAGTCGTTTGATGCAGATTTTTGATTACTGACAAAGTATTTCAACATGAATTTTTTCAAGACTAGCCCTCTCGGATAAACTCCCGATCCACGTTGGTCGACTAACTGTCGAAGCTCGTTGACATTAATTAATCCCGCCACCTTTTAATTGTAGTAAGTCACTAGGCTCTAACGAAACCCAGTGATCTTATGTCGTTGTTGGTAAGTTATATTTCTCTCTGTTTTGGCAAAGAATCGGAGCGCTCTTCATTTATATAGGCCTTTGTGTCCAGTAGCAGGAAATCTGTCAATTGAATCCAAACGTAATCTGAAACACAGACATAAAATATAACGTTAATCTTTGCAAGTTAAGATAGCCTTGTACATTTAAAGCATAGTATCGAATGTCAGTGCAAAGCTTATTCAACTGTATAGATGAACATATTCATTTGTTAAACATTTATTTGTTTCTACCAGCAGGCCAACTGGCCAGCGACATTTATTGTTGATCTAAGAGTATTTGACTTTCCAACCTAACACGTTAGGCCAGTGATCGAGAAATCTTTTTGTCACTTAATTTGAGACTTTTTAAAATTCAATCATACAGACCAGTCCAATATATATAATTATAGTTTAACATCATATTCTCCCTTGCTTCCCAACAATCGCTGTAAAATTAAAGTAAAACTTGCACAGACCTACGTTGAGAGCCGGGACAATGCTACGTGTAAACTGGCAAGCAACGGAGGCATTTATTTAGGCCAGAGAACAAACACTGCAGTCTAGACGCGATAAAAACGCTATAAGAAAACGCATGTCGTTAATACCTTTTACAACATGTGCCACGTGATGTGCAGAACGTCTTATGTAATAAACTGACCCTAGCGACCCTAGCAAGGGTGTATATCCTGTTTTCGACAATATATTTTCACATTCTTCAACCTCTCTTAGGCAAGGTCTAAACGCAGTGTCGTAGAGGTCTGTGCTATATAGCTATCGAACTTAGCTTACTAACCTTTGGAAAATTACCTGTCTGCTATGTGTCAGTACATTAAAGCTCATATATAAGGCTGTACAAAGAGTATAAAGGATAACGGCATTCTCCGGTACAATAGAAAAGGCAATGCTCTATGCTCTGTGAGATTATATCAATGCCCCTAGCTGACACCTTCTTGGCAAGAGTTCCGATAATTTGGCCAACGTGTGACTACCTCTGACGTCAATATTTTCTATCCCATACGATATCGATATATCTTTCCTTATATGGCACAAGGTTATTGTAATGGTAAAATATAATTATTCTGAGGACATCTCGAGGGCAAAACGAACAAATTGAAATTTATCTTGCCTTACCACATAGGCCTACTTTTGAAAACCAAAGAACCTGCTGAATAAAGACTTATAGATGACTTAAAATATATATATACTTTATTATAAATTTATAGAAATAAAATTTTGCTTAGCGGAGACAGCGATCTAACAAACTGAGCTACAGATGTTAAAGGTAGATTATATAATTTTATGTTAAAAGAAAATAACAACACTATAGAAAAACACCTATCAAGAGATGATACCGGAGGTCACCAATCTGAACTGTAGAGAGTTCAACTGATGTTTTAAAATACTGTAATCGAAATGCCAAAGAAATATTTAAAAAAAACTAATAGCTACAAATATTCGAGATTCCATCGATTAGTTTGACATAATAGAGTCAAAAGAATGATGAACAATTCATGTTGATTGTGCATATGATCGTTTGTGTTATCCGTGCATATCTCCTTATTTGGAAAAATTACAAAATAAAGTTGGCAGCCAATGGAATGGTTTGCTTACAGTGCAACGAACGACAACTCTTGTAGTATTGTCGGTGATGTAATGACTTGTTTATAGATGTTACAACAACAACAGAAAATTTTCAAAGCTAAAAATTAATCAATCTGTAAGAAGGATTTACGGTTAGGTGTTATGGTTAGGGTAAGTTAACAATTAATTAATCTGTAAAAAGGACTTAGGGTTAGGTGTTAGGGTTAGGGTTAGCATTTGACAACATGTGCTTATCAGGAGGCATGTATATGTTAGCCAATCAAAATATACAATCTAATGACAATTCATCGAAATAATGTGAGTTCTTTGGAAGCTTTGATGCCACAAGTGCTTCTTCCAGCAAAAGCATGCTGATGTGATCAGCTTGATCAATAATCTTACAGTTAATGAGTAATATGTACATAAGATCTTTATTAGGCAAGCCTGCTAGGCGATTGGGTAGGTTAAATAAAATTTGTCGAGATATTGAACAAACAAGATGAATGTTTTCGGAATCACTTTTCTCCTGTATTATTGTTCCAGTGGATTGATTGCTCTAACTACAACGTCAGCTACTCTGATTCGCATTTACATAAGCACTACAGAAGTATTTGGTTCAGCAAACAGCACTAAACTGTCCTCGGGGACCTGTTGAACTCATTGGTCTACATGACTTCCAGTTAACCTTACAAGGCGAATATACATATTAGCTCAGGGAGGCCTCTTATATGCCTCCCGTTTATTGGTTGTCTATATGAACATTCCCTGCAACAATATAACACAGAGAACACGTGTAATGGTCGTGTTTTAGATCTCGTGCTGA
>JAVFBZ010158821.1:0-18056 GCA_032466195.1 Katharina tunicata | reverse complement strand
GGTTGTGAAAAGATTTCTCAAAAGAATAACACCAAACTTAAACTTCTGCATTGTTTAGTTTTTATTTTATGTCGTTGAAACATGTGGTATCGTATCTTTTGGACACTAGTTTATAACAATTATTATAATATCGCACAGTTCATATAAATGCGTGAAAAAGTAGCTATTTGAAAAAGAGGAAGCCAAGCAATTCATTTCACAACACAAGTTTATTCTATCTGTGTTAGGGAAAATCAAATTATATATTATCTCTCCTGTAAAAAAAATACGATACAGAACACTGAATTGCACATTTCATAACAGTTTAGATGTAAAATAGCGAAACGTAAAAACAATCCATTGAGGGTTAGAGTAAAATGTCTGTAAGGCTTAATCTAGAGAAAATGTGTTATTATTTCCAACACAGAGTTACCACCCTTGAACTTGATGGATGTACCTTCTAACATTATTCTCATTAAAGAGTATCGAGTACTTTCTGGAATCATTCATACTGGAAAACAAAACCACTTCCAGCCAGTTTTTGTGTGATGGTCTCTTCAAAACGCTTATTCTGGGTCTCCGTTAGATAATTTTTCCAATCGCCAATTATACCTGAAGTATAGGTACAGAAATAGCTGATAGATGCCGAACGATTTAACAAGATAAATGCATTGAGTATTTTGACTACATATATAGACGTATGCGCATATTCATTTGCCAAATGCTTAAGGAAGGAAATGCCCAACCTTGGTGTATGTTCTATGGGCAAATGTATGGCTATGTCTTAAATTTATACTGACTTTTATTGCAGTTTAGTTTGAGGCATATCGACGTAAACAAGTTGCCCAATTTATTGTCATCTTAACTGACTGATAGTATTGCTTCCTGTAAACAATAGACTCTCTATGAAAGATACCATTTTTGTTTGTTTTTACGGCTAAATATAACCTACAATTGCATTTATTGATTCAAACATTACGAAAGTCTGGGTCTGTATTATATATTTTTGTATAAATGTAGAGAAAGATATATATTTTACAGAAACTGATACAAAAATTTTTTTTATATATTGATAATTTATTCGTGTATATAACAATTCGGTCCATCCATAGCCTTGTCCCTGTGAGTTAATCTAGAACATGATATAATTCATAAGTTTTAAAGGATCGACATCCCAGCGCAACATTGATTAATATTTGCAAAATATATAACAGCTATGTAAGACCACGCAACATTATTATCCCAGGACAATAATAGCTACTGACCTTTCCTGACTAATTGCGGTTCAGTTTTCCAGTTTTTTCTTTCTGATTCGGTAATGGAATTCGCAACAGAGTGTTTAAGTGACTCAAATGAGCACACTTTCTCCAATTCGTCATAGAATTCGTCCGAGCGTGAAACACCCAAAAAACTCCCAAGTTGCTTAGCAGTTTTCTCCAATTCCTGAAGATACAACACACCCGCGGTTACTATTTTTTTAGAGAACCACAATCTAAAATACAGTTTATTTAAGTGATCATACCGTTTTTACATTACTGAGTTAAGTTTCAAGAGTTATTTCATAATTATAAGAAAATAATTAATTGGATCGCTGACACGCTCTGGTCTTTTTGAGATTGCTCCAAATCGCACCAAAACGAAATCAAACAATGAGAAAATAAAAAACCTTTTCTGGTAACAGAATATCTAACCTTTCGCAAATCTTCATAAAAGACAGTTACAGGACAAGGGGAACAACTTTTCAAATGAAGTTGCCAATCTTTAATGTAGTCAAACCAGCTTCCATAAGGCACTGAGAGAGATTAGAATTATGCCTATAACAGTATTTAACAGCATCTTTAGGGACACAACAAATCCGCAAAGTCTCGAATAGCGGTTTCAAAGGAATATATCTAGATTTGGAGTAGAACAATCCAATAAAAGCACACCTAACAAGTTTTAGCTTAAATACATTTGATATTTATTTGTTTTACTATAAATTGTAACTTAAATCCTTTTGAACAGGAAAAGGATTTCTAAAGAGTTTACCAGACAAACCATACAAACGTTTAGTCCGAGTGTTTATCAAAGAACATCTATCTATATCGTTTCTACGTAAACATGATACCGTTGCAAACCGTTTTGAGATTAAAAATTAAAGCTTTTCTAATGAGATCGACCATATTTAATAATGTCTTAAATCATGTGATGAGTGTGGACATTGATCAGCATTCTGGTAGAGCCAAATTAAGCGGTGTGGCGCAATATTATGCCATTTAAGTGGTTCCTCCAGACAATTATTTATTAAATTTATATCAAAGAATCAGCGTCCAAAACAGTACTTCACTTTGATAATGTATTAACAAAACATTAGTTTGAAGAACTTTTTTACGAAAACGCTCAAACAAAGGGACATGATAGCATCACAACGGCCTTATACAGGTGTGTGCTTAATGTGAATCACAAACTACTTAACAGTGTCAAAGTTTGGTCATAAAATACACAAAGCTAAGAGATACAAATCTGACCTTGACCTTTCAGGAACAAATCCAAAAACCCGTCAAACTTGCCACCATAATCAAAGCTGGTGCGAGAAGATATTAGATGATAGTAGGAGACAGCCACGTCTTTGGGGTTTCTCAGCACTAACACTGTCTTGCACTTCTTCTCAAATATATCTTGTGGCAGATATGTTTGTTTTAGGTGAGTTTGGAGCACACGGGGAGAAGGTTTCTTGTCTAAATAATTACACCCCATTCTCTCTAATAAACAGTCGGTCTGTTTAGCACGGTCAGGGTTTAACTCATTGTGGACCAGCATCCAGGCGGTCTGTTACGCCCAGTGTGTACCTAAGACCAGCAGGCAAATTATCTGTTATATTAAACACTTTTATATTTGTAACATTGTACATGTCTGTTAAGAATTGCATTTGCATTTCTTTAGAAAATGAATGACTTTTGTGTCACTATTGAAATCAATATTTAAGATATATATTTTTGCATAGTCGTACATGTTGTTTGAATGCAGTTTGTTCAAACAATGAACCAATGTTCATTCTGTCTTTTTATTAGCGGTTTTTTCTTTTGTTTGTTTGTTTGTGTGTGTGTTTGATGATTCTTTTTGGGGGGGTTCTTGTTTTGTTTTAGTTATTTTGGAGGAAGTGGGTTGCTTTATCTGTAGCTCTATTTTCTCTTTGCATCCTGAGAGATAGATTATGCACACAAATATGCAAATGTTCTTTAAAAGTGTTCATATATGTGCTGTTAAAAATGCGTTGATTAAATCAATAGGTTTCAATCGATCCCCTCTCGGTTGCGGTCGGTATTTACTGTTGACGATTCCCTGCCAAACCGTAAAGGTTTTGGGTCCCAGTCTGTGAAATTTTTGGAACAAGAATATGTTCAACCAAATAGAGTGTTGTTTCCCCAAAACGAAAATACTGCTAATGGTAACTTTCGACACGACAAAATATTCAAAGATCGTATTGAATAAAAATACAACATTTGTAGATTTTAGCTATATAATTTTCCTTCCTTACCTGGTATCTTTTATTTCAATTGAGTTTGAATAAACACCACGTTTAAACTAAGTCGTGTTAATTCTTAAACAGAATACAAATAATAAGAGATATTTATTTCATATACCTGATCGAGGAAATGAGCACAATAAAATATCGTCTTGTCGGAACTGAAATTGGCTAACATTTTCTACGTGAGTCATCGCTATAGGCCAGATGCCCTTACTGCCTTCTTGTACAACCATTCGATCTCCGTTGCGGTCAAACAGCTCCCGTGTATTCATCTCCTGGCAGCTTCAAATAAAACTGTAGAACATACCGAAAACAAATCGTGCAAATGTATCTGGGAATGACACAACGTGTAAATGTATCTGGGAATGACACAACGTGTAAATGTATCTGGGAATGACACAACGTGTAAATGTATCTGGGAATGACACAACGTGTAAATTAGTAGTTGATCTGAAATGTAGAAAGATAATTAACCATCATGTTGGCAATTATGTCAACATGCAGGTCGAGAGTTTCTGTTGGAAGTGGAGAGGTCGGTGACTGGGAAACAGTACGAAAAGAACTGAAGGAAATCGATACCTGTTGTCCAGCAGTAAAGACATTTAAATTATTTCATACAAACACTTTTCTATTTTCAAATGCTGATAAACCTGAGCGCATAATGATAACCCATAAATATATAGAGAGACATGAACTTTTAATGCAACCGTATGTATAAAAGTGGATTATAACAGTTTATATTTGGTGCATTAAAATATGATTTGATATCTGATGTATTAAAACATAAAAAGGCTTCTTTCAATTGAAGGATGGCGTTACTTAGAGTATCCTTCAACACATCCCTAACTCTAGCCTCCAAGTTCTCGTTATGCTCTAAATAATAGTGTCTGACCTCAGATGAGTCTCCCATTTGTATAAAGCGGTCCATTGATTCACTTCGGTGACGGACCTTATATGTAATTACAAGGCATTTTGAAAATAGCTGTAAGCGTCATAGAGAGGCTGCTGAAGCTTGACCTGATTAACCGACCTTGTAAATTCGAAATTTCACGTGGCTTGATTATCTTGTTGCATTGGTCTCGGCCTAATGTTATGCTAAATAGTTTATTTCTATGTTTTCTTTGCTGTTACCTGGTCTATGTCGATTTTTATTGGCGCGGAATGCACTTGATATCCTGAAGGATACGTTTATCTACATGCGATAAAGTATTGCCTGCAGCGGTAAACATACCGCCAATGGCCTGTCATTACACTAAAGCCGATAATCGGAGGTGACAAATGGTACCGGAGATAGGCGAAGTTGAACTAGAATGATGAGTCTTCCAGCTGCATGGAAATAGCCATTATAACACCTGTTCTTAAACCGGGTAAGGACCCCTCTAATCCGACGTCGTATCGTCCTATCGCACTAACTGCAACACTATGTGCACTATGGAAAGGATGGTTTAAGGAAGAGAAAGCTTATCGTTAATAATGATACTCATTAACCCATATCTATATCCAGATAACATGGACAACAAGTGAAAATAGAGGTGTAGTTTATTTCAATCAGTGCACCATAACTTTACAACATTTAGTCGAAAGTGTTAAATCAACAACTTATAAAGTCCGACATGTTTAACTCGGCGGAAACAGCAAAATGTGTCACAGGTACCAACCTCCCTATAGCTATATCATTATAGGCCTCTGTTTTGAAGCGAAAAGTTCCGCACTGTGGCATTGTAAAGCCGAGGGCAGGTTAAAATTCTGCCTTTGTCAGTCTTCAAGCTGTTCCTAAATCCCGGACCAAATTTAATCGTTACAATACCCTAAAAAGTGCACAAAAAGTAGTGGATACGTATGACAACAATGCAACAAACTTGTGGTTTGGGCGAAACGTGACGTCAGACCGGAAACAGAACCTATCCGTAGCCTTCGATAAAGTTGTACACTGATTGGCTAAAACTAAGCCGGGTTGATGTTGACAATCAAAATGACAAGCCCTACACGTCTGTTTCCTTTAGTAGAGTGATGCAACTTTGAATGTCGATTACTCAGCTTTGCAAACCTTTAGAAAGCTAAAGTAATGTTTTTTTCAAATAACATAAAAACAGGCTTTCTATCCATAATGCACGTTATCAAAAGTTGTCTATTCTTTTAACAATCGTCTGTTATGGTATTTAGATAAGTATTGCTTGTTGTCACCTTTCCAAAGTGGTTTTCGTAACTCTGGAAGCTTTCATCCGAGCTCTCTTGCAAACAAAGAATATTTAGTGAGTGTGTTCCTAGACATCGAGAAGGCATACGACATGGCTTGGAGAGACGGAATACTCGTTTAATTAATAAGTATTAAACCTGCACTGAAATTCCCGACCAGAGAAAAAATTACTGGCTCGGGTGAGACTCGAACTCACGACTTAGGGATACAAGCCCACCGGCTTGAATACTTATTATGTTTATCCCTGATGATGATTGGAACTATCAATCGAAACACTGTTATCATCTAATTATTCAAAATTGTTGCGTGTAGAATTGTGAAAATAAAATCACATTCATGCAACTAGACTCGAATAAGCAAGCTGTTCCCACCTGTGTTTGGTAGCTCAGTTGGTAGAGCGATGGGCTTGTATCCCGAAGTCGTGAGTTGGAGTCTCACCCTGAGCCAGTGATTTTTGGACTGGTCGGGAATTTCAGTGTAGGTTTAATACCTATTATGTTTATCCCTGATGATGATTGGAACTATCGTTTAATTAAGACAAATGGGTATTGGTGGAAGATTGGATACCGGTAGGGGAAAAGCCGCTAGTAAATGTTTCTATTTATTGGGGTACCACAGGGTAGTCCATGACGAATGACATCAGTCAATTAGCATGCTCTCTGTTCTCAGATGACAAAGCAGCTTGGTATAGCATCCGAAACTTCAACATCGAGGTGAAACACATACATGGAAGACATTGCTCAGATCTCTGTGTGGGCTAAGTCTTGGGGATTTAGTTGTTTCAATATCGAAATCCGAGGAGGTTATATTTACGAATAGGATGTAACCCGCCCGTTCTTGACCTATACGCCTGAGTGATGCTCGACTGCCATGTTCTATAATCATTTTAAATATCTGTGAGTTACTTTTTGACTTTATTGAATTGTTAAATTAATAACTTTATGATGTTACAAGTAATGGCCTATGGGGCTTTAATCCCAATTAACTTTCTTTTAAATTAAGAATGTCCCTTGATTGAAATATTACAAATTTATGATGCACAAGCTTTATCGTTTATTGGTCTGCTATAATTACATATCCATGCCATTATTTGCTATATAACTCTTGGTATTCATAATAATCTGTATCTGTAAATACGCTCAGGTCAGGTCCGGATTGTTATAAATAACGAACAGAAACATGTTTGATTTTCAACTTTTCTGGATATATTGATAAGCGACGTTTCGGCCTAGATACTAAGAGCGTTTTCAACCGTTTATATTGAAATGTCGCTTATCGATATATCCAGAAGTTGAAAATCCGTCTTAGTCATGTTTTTGTTATGTGCCCAGCTTCCGAATGCCGCTTAAAAAAGACAAATAACAAAGCCAGTGGAATAGCTTCTGATAAGTCATCATACTTTAATAACATTTAAGTTTGAAAACGTTCTGTTTACATTTTATTTGTTGTAATTTCAAATTTATTTATATAGCAAATTGTCTGGATGCCATACGAATATTGTATACGTTTTTATGTTATGTTAAATAGTCGAACGTGCATTTGTTAATGATTCTGTTCAACCATGACAGCTTATGACGAAAAGTATAATGTTTTATTGGTGAAACATAAACAATAGAGCTATAAACCCTCATATATGCATTGCAAACATGTCCAAGTAAGTACATATAAATAAGTTCATTAGTTTAAATTGAAGGTATTTTATAGTTTAGTTTACTTGCTGTTACAAAAATTAACAACCTATATTTTTTATACATGAAAAAATAATACCCGCTCTTATCTGAAAAACCTCAGTAGCTTTCTTTCAAATTGAGTAATCGCCTACCATTAATTTGAGAATATATTTTAAACAAAATTGGAATTTTATCGTTATTTGTTTTTCTTTAGATTTATTATAAACATTGCAAATGATATTGATTTGATACACTGATATTCCAGTATTTGTTATTGTAGCGAATGTAGGTCTAGGCTATACATGAATGAAGATATATAATATTTTATAATATAGTTAAACAGGGATTTTTTTCTCGTTAATGTCATGCTTAAGTTCTTTGTATGCGCCTATGGCTAAAGTAAAACGATTTAATCTGACTCAATGTTAAATGGAACGTATGAATGGCAAAGTTTAAGCTGCAGTATAAACAATGCTAAATGGAGACTGATTGCATGTTTTACAGTTCTATAACATACATATATATATATTTGTTGTATATATTTGTGTCAAGGGTAATCACACTGGCACAGGGATATCGGTTAATAAAAGCCGATAAATCATATCATGTTCTAGATCAATTCTCAGAGACAAGTTCCTAGATAGGCCTAAATCTCGAGTGGTTCTGGATAACCTAAAGGTGCATCTTGAGAAAAGGCAACACATGTAACATGTATACTGTGAAGATAAATATATATATAACATTTACAGCATCGTCGGCACTTCTATTCTACGTATAGTTAAATTAGTTATTAGTAATTAGAGAAAGAATGCAAATGTAGGCCCCCTATTATAAACAAAAAATGTATACAAAAGGAGATCTTTGCATCTTTCGGAGAGTCCCAATAAATCTTTTGTGAAATATGAGTGCCGTTGGGACAGTGATCTACAAATGTTTAGATATCAGTGGTTATACAATTCGAATGTGTGCGGTTCAAAGAGACAACTCTAGGTTCTGTGCTGAATCTTTCCCCAGTGATGAGTGGTCCAGGGCTCATTTTGAATTTGACATGAACTGATAACATATTGTAGTGTTTTTTTTTTATTCCTTAGGCCTATTTGCCGGCAATAGAGTAATAATTAGTGTCCTTTCCCAACCATTTAACTGGGCCTACCAACAACAAAAAATAGCGGGATCCATCTTGTCTTGAAATTGGATTACCCTCGGTTTAACGCCATTTAGTTTACCAAATAATTTTCTAATTCTTAGTCAGTTTAGACCGTGTTAACTCTGACAAGAATTACAACAGCACCAAATGTCAGAATTTGAACACATTCGCCTCCAGGATGAAATAGACCGTGAAATCAGGTACACTTCTGAAAACTGGCTCGAGACGCCAGTTGTGGCCGAAAGCATGAGATTATATCGAAGTTTCTCACATAATAACTAGGTCATACATCTGTTGTTCATGTAGAATAAAATATGCTTACTTAGCTATAGAATCCATTCTTACCTCGCGTAGCTGAGAGTGAAGCCACTGATGCATGTCGTTTTATTTATGCAACTTGAATAAAAAAAAAATGAAAAAAATGAAGAGAAACAGCACAACTGTGACAACTGCCTTGAACATGTCTTATTTCAACACGGAAGATCTGAAATAAATTATTTTTTAACCTTGTCTATGCCTACTGTAAATTAAATACAAATAAACGCAAGGAACTATTCTTCAAACTCAGCATCCCCTGATTCATCACTTAAACAGAGGTACACAAGTTCCAGAGACTACAGCGAATTAAAGAGATTAATATTTTTTGTAGTTCATACCTCTAAGAGTTATCCAGCGAAACCCTGTATGTTCACTCATAAGCTATATGCAGGATAGCATTTCGATTTGATCAGTATAATCTAATTGATAATTTAGGAGATGTTAGATGAAGAAAACTTTATTAGGCTAACACTACTTTCGCCGTGTACAAGCTTCCAGACGGTCATAAAAATCCGTATACCCTGCGAAGAATGTCAATGACGAATTTATTGTCCATCAAACCTCCCTGTCTGAGTTTATTTTAAATTAAATTCGTGACAAATGTGTCCTCGCCAGTGTTTCGTCTCGGCCAGAGTTAACTCTGACCACTGGCGCTACCATGACAACGCTGTCAGATTCCATGGACATCGCAAAAAATAAATGATGTTGCACAAATCAATTCTGTGAAAAACGATGTTTCCGATATTTCACCGTCATGTAAATGTAGCGATTGTGAAGAAATTATGTTTTAAACTATGTTATTGCCAACTTGTTGTCAAATTTAACGGTCAGTTTTATTAAATTAAGAAAACTAAATTTGAAGCAAAGGCCGCCATGTTTGTTTTTTTATTACCCGCGAATTGATCATTCTCCCTAGAAATTGACTAATCAAAACATAAGGAATTTGGTTGACGGATAATAATTTTAGTTTTAGCATCTGACAGTGTATTTTTTTTTTAGATCGGCTTTTTGAGGTCCCTCAGTATAGAGAGCACCAGGACACAGGAAGTTCCAGCCCAACCATCGGCAATATAATTGTGAAACTACGGGCTGTAAGAGACAGAAAAACCCATTCAAAATCTTTGATTGGCAATAATCGCAGTTCCACTCAAAAATATATGTGGAAATTCCTCACAACAAAAAGGTAAAGCCGAAATAGGTAGTTTACATTTGAGGACACATCTACAAAATCTACTGAGGTCTAACTCCATCCCTGGATCAACATAGCCTACATCTACTGTTGTTTGTTCTTAAACCATTCAGACAAATGTATCATTTAAGTTTGTTGTGACAAGTACTCGGCTCAGTTGGTCATCGTAGGTATTTATTTCCCTATTCACATACACCTAATGAAGAAATATCTCCATCGGCTATGAACATTCCCGGGATTGAATTCTATATCCGTCCGTGTACATAGAATGCACCTCAGTTGTTAATCGCCGGGCTGCGGAAGATACTAATGCGTTTCGCCCCCTGACCAGTCAATAAATAGGATTGTTTGTATTTGTAACTTTAGCCGCCTGAAAGTCATAAAGTATTAATTATAACATTAGGCCTATATACTCTATCACGAGTTGCATGATATAATATGGTCAATTAACTTTTTTTTTTTACTAGTCCAAGTGCTTTGGTTCCATCGGGGCGATTAAACTACCCTGCTACGTAATCGTTTTTCTGAAGCTTAAAAAGTTAGGTATAAAGATCAAGAGGCCAGAGAATATCCAACCATTTTTGTCCATGTCTCTCTATACATGATTAAATGCATTTTTTGACAGCAAAGACAAAACAAGTGGTACACAATTACCTCATTAATTTATTCTGGAAAAAAATTGTTTAGTGTGACAAAATATCAATATGACAAGACCTTTAGCATTAAAAGGTACCGCAAAAATGTGATATAGTAAAGAAACATCCTGTGGCTTAAAAAGCAGAGCGTGATAATAGACAACAAAGTTTAAATTACCTTATTATAAAACCACCTATTTTATAAATTTATTATTGAAAGTTTTTCCTCCTTATCAAATACAAGAAACTGGAAAAGTACAAATATAATAAATGGATAAATAACTCATGGTCAGGTTATGTTAAACTTAGCATAAAAACCTTCTCTCTGAACTGTTACACAAATAACTGCCTTTCGAATATTTAATACCAGTACATATCTGTAAAACAATAAATAGTTTGGGAAAAAACATTTCTTTAAAGTTTTGTAAAACTGCAGTTGGATTTCAGCAGAGTCACCGGTATATTCTACTGTATCTCATGAAATGCCCTTTTAAGCCTTGTAATGCTTTTCTCATGAGTTGCATCAGGCTCGGTGCATACATTTATTTTTGTCAAGAGCAATCACATTGGCACAGGGATATTGACTAATTAAAACATATATTTATATTTTTATCAAGAGTAATCATACTGGCACAGGAATATCAGCTAATTAAAGCCGATAAATCATCTCATGTTCTAGGTCAATTCTCAGAGACAAGTTTCTAGATAGATCTGAAACTCGAGTTGTTCTAGATAACCTAAAGGCGCATCTCGAGAAAAGGCAATATATGTTACATTTAAATTGTGAAGATAAATATGTGGCGAATATGTAACACACATAGATACTTAGGTATGAGTGAAAATAATAAGCACAACCTGAAAAAAGTATCGTTTAGAGTTAGTAATAAACCCATTAGTCTCCCAAATGAAGATGAGGGCAGTTATATATATAGATTTGAGTTCGAATTCGGGTGGAAGAGACGCAAGTTCCAATCTCAGTGGAGGCAAGCAACTTTCCCTGCATTTATATTTATATATAGTTATCTAGTTCTTGATTAATGTAAATTTATATAATTGTCACATAAACAAAGCAACGCTAAAACTGAAAAGAACGGCAACTCTATAACACAATTAATATATTCCAAGCTTCGTAGCATAACAATGTCAAGCCAAACAAACTCATTTGATTGGTTATATTTCTAGCAGATTAGCAAAGCAAACCTTTACGAGGAGCAGTGATTTTCAGTCTTGTACAACATCAATATTTAACCACATTGAACACCATAACCATTAGATATAAAAGCCTAGAGTGGAAATAGAGAGAGGAGATAAAGGGGGGGGGGACTGGGGGGCCAGTTAAGAAATAAAGCAGACGCTCTAACTGTTTGTATGCTCAGATATCATCAAGACTACCGCGTGTATTCAGGGTAACAACTTCTAAACAAAGAGATATATATTGATCCCAGTAGCAGGAGAAATAATTTCACCATTTTGTGCATGTCCTTGCTTTGAGAAATCTATTCCCTATTAATATTGTATTTACTGGATAAACAATCAAATCATCAAACCACTCAGTTAAATTGACAAATTAGCAAAAATTTAACGTAATGGAACTGAGACCTAAATTCTCTATTCAGAAATCAACAAAGAAAAATTAAACTTGCCATTACAGTCTAAAAAATGGTCGTAGGCGCCAAGCTAAATAATTCATTGACAAGATATATTTTGACAAAAGATTTGCGATAATACATCGACATAATAGAATATAGACTTGACTGTACTTCTACTTCTGCACGCCATATGACTATTGTCATTAACACTGGCCTAGGAGATAACCATAGCTGTGAGGATCAGAGATCCACGGTAGTGCACACCTCCTCAGATACATGCAGTAGGGGAGCCAGGTCCATGGTCTCTGTACAGTCATGACCTGCCTTCATCTGAGGAATGGCGCAGATACATGGCTCTATCTTCTTAGCCTTCAGGGGGAACACCATATTCCTGCAAACATAACACAACTAACATGTACTACAGCGGCAAGACGTCGCAATACACTTACAGGACACCAATCACAATGTTTGAGTGACATGTATGTGATCTTCCTGACCCAGGTTAACCTGACAAGCTAAACAAAATGCCGTAGAGTTGTTTTATCATTCAGATATACATCATACAGTGTAACATGTTACATGTACCTTAAAATCACATGTACAAAAAATAGTGTGTGATAAAATGTAAAGCTGATCGACATACCAGGTGTCTCTGATGCTGTAGTAATGACATTTAGGTTTGGGCATGCCATTGAAGTTAGAGGCTGCACAAAGGGTGTAAGCGCCCATGTCCTCAAAGAACAGCCAGTCACCGATGTAAAGCTGAGGCAGGAGAGTGTCCTTCAGGATACAGTCCAGGCCATCACATGTGGGCCCCCAAATACTGCTACTGTACTCCAGATCATCACACTCCTGTACAAAAACACAATTAGTACAACTGATCATACTGTAGACCACAGGGGTTTTTTAAGAGTATTCAAGACTATAATATATTTCGGCCAGCAACACAAAACAATTTTGGGTTTTTTGATTGAGGTTCAATTTCCTCCTTAAGTTTATTTCACTAATATGCCATAATGCCAGCCCAATGGGAGCAGGACCCAACCCTGAACAAGACTGGCAACACAGGATGTTAACTTGCTTATTTCATTAACTCATTCGATACCACTGTCGCCGTATGACGTCAAAGTACTTGCCTGGCTCAACCCCACTGTCGCCGTACGACAACAACACTTTTCATACATTTTCATAGGCTCTATTCGTGGGAACCATAGCTTTCTTTTGATTTATACCCAATGAAAACTTCTCTTATATAAACTTTGGAAACGAAATTACCGCCCATTTTATCCCAAATATGGTTATTTAGAGAAACGGCGCGAAATTTGATCGAATGAATTTATTATGATAGTTTTTGCGTGAGGCTATCATCGGTTTCACTGCATCAAAATGTCGGACAGTGAGGACAGCGAATCTAGTGATTTCTTTGGATTTACACCTGCTGATATATCTGGATTTAATACAGACTTTGACAAGTTATCAGATATTTCAGTTTCCTCGGTATCTACACCACCAGACGTCGAAGAAGATGATGACTTTATGGGTGAGAACGACCCGCAGTCGCCTCACTGCGCCCCAGTAGTTGGCGGCCCTGCAATCAGCATACCGTCTGACACACCGACAGCGTGGTCGCAACATTTGACAGATATAACTCGAGCAGATTTTACTGCACTGCCGGGGGCAAGTTTGACTCTGGATGTTGATCTGGTAGAAGTAGATTTTTCCAGCCAATTTTTCCAGAAAGTTTGTTTGATGTTATTTCACAAGAAAGTAACTTATATACACGAAATAGTACACCAAACTCAACTTGGCAGCCCACGTCAACAAAGGAGCTCATTTTTTGGAGGGCATTTTTTTGAATCCATATGTTGATGGCAGTTGTAGACATGCCGAACTATAAAATGTATTGGAGTAATGATAAGCTTATAAATTTTCCAACAGTTACGAGTCACTAAATAAATATCTTCATTGTAAGGACACTTCAAAAAATCCCCCACGTAACGAAGCAGGCCATGATAAATTATGTCATGTTCGTCCGATATTAGACAGTGTGTTAGAGTCGTGTAAAAGCCAGTACACACTACATAGAAAATGTTCAGTTGAGGCTATGGTCTCTTTTCGTGGAAGATTAGGATTTCGTCAGTATATGCCCCAAAAGCCAACCAAATTTGGAATTAAAATATGGGAATTGGCTGATGCACATAACAAGCTTGTCTCGAACTTTTAAGTTTATACGGGCAGGGTAGGCGGTAGGACAGAACACGGACTAGCCAGTAGAGTGGTTACCGATTTAATCTCGGAATTGAAAAATTCACATTTCCTTGTAGTAATGGACAATTATTTCAGTTCAGTAAAGCTTGCGTCGGACCTACTTGACAACAGGATATGTTCTTGCTCTACAACTAGGATAAACCGGAAACAGTGGCCTGTAGCACTACGAAAAGGATGTGTGAAAACCCGTGGGGACAGTAAATTGTTTCAAAGGGGGCAAATTGTAGCCTTGTCATGAATTGACAAGAAACAAGTAAATTTCCTTAGCTCGGGTTGCAGCCCAACGAATATCACCACGGTCAGTCGAAAACAGAAAGATGGGTCCCGTATATTAGTAGAATGTCCAGAAATTGTGAAAACGTATGGCACTTATATGAATGGTGTGGACTGAGCAGATCAGCTGCGATCTTTTTATTCCATGGGCAGGAAATCGGTGAAATGGTGGAAATATCCTTTGTGGTTTGTTGTGGACACATGTAAATGCAACATGTATATTGCCATGCGCGAAAGTCATAACCATCAGCTTACCACGAAGGCAGGTCGTAAACAATGCACTTTGTTGGAATTTCACCTGACACTCATTCGTCAATTGATAGGTGACTTTCGATTCACCCAACTTACAAGAAAAAGATCGCTTGGATCTCCTGTTTGTCACTGGCCACGTAAAATGAAGAAAGGAAGGTGTGCCTGCTATGCTAAACGTGGCATCTGCCACGAATCAAGTGTTGGTTGTGTTTCGTGTAATAAATCTGTGTGTGGAATGTTTTCGGCCATTCCACGAGGAGTGATGTGTTATCCAGATGTCCGGGCCGCGCTGTTTGGCTTTCACAAAATGGCGGATATTGTCATGTTCCTGCTTAATTACTACACGTACTAACTAATATATCTTCATTATTTTATATATTTACCTGAAAAAAATAACATGAAAACTTTGATTTATTTCCTAGTGAAAATTTGAAAATATTTTTTTCCCCATAAAACCTGTCAATGTATCACCGAAAAACAACTCCAAATATTACACCACTTTAAATTAAATAGAAACAATGCATATATTTTATTGCCAAAATTATGTCAGTAAAATTTTGTGTTCCTGGGTTGAGTATAACACAAGAAATAATTTTTTTATTTCCATGGTGTCGGATCTGTACATCGCCTGTGGCTGAGCTGCTACAGCTGTCTGGGGCTGAGGCCTAGGGACAGTGGCAAGGCAGTTTGAGGCTCTCCTCAGAAACCGGCTGCAGTACCGAATGAGTTAATGTGCCTTACGGAACCAGGTGACAATAAGAAGCACAGATCTACCATACATAACTTAGTCTCGGATACATAAGTACTATTTACCTGAAGAACAGAGGCTGTGACTTGGGCGTGGTCATAGAGAAGACAGTTAAATGATCCATACACTCCATCGTTGACATAATACATGAAGGCTGGCTCATCATTACTGGTAGGGGGCAGCATGCTAGGCACTACAAACATAAATACATCAAGACCAGTCAGATATCCTGTGGGGAGAATACAAAATGGTCTTTCATAACTTACTGTAATGTTTATTATCTCTTCTTTTTATAGTTTACAAAACAAATCATGTTTTTTGCAAGCCCTTGATGAATTTCACCTTATAACTTGCTCAGTTTGACAATGACAATCATTTAAAAAACCAAATTCATTTGTCATTGTCGAAGAAGAATTATGACGTGTCTAGAAGATTGTCATTTTAACAAGATTATCAGCTGTAAAGAATGGCATGAATGGAGGGTTTGTCTGAAATCAACCAGCGTTTTTCACCTCCTCTCAGCTTTTAATAGGTATACTTGCATAACAATGTATTGTTTATCCCTTAACAGCCAATATAAGACTGATACAATAGGAATGCCCACAACTTACACTTGTCAGTATCTGTGATGTCAGTATCTCGTGCCACAGCCCGCTTGGCGATGACATTGACAGCCAGGGTGAAGGCTGAGGCGACAAAGTAACGACCAGGCTCGGAAATCACTCTAACCCCAGAGTCTGCTGGGAAGTATCTATCCAGGGCGTCGTTAACAACCTCAGCAATCTGGAAACAAGGGCCATTAATTAAGTAATCTCTTGCTTCAATAAATCAGTTAACACCAGATTTATTACTTTATAATTCATGTATTTGCATGTTCTTTTACGTTTCACTAAACTGAAAGGGTTTCTTCATTCACATGGCCACAACACTTTTGTCTGTTGACTTAAAATAATAATAAAAGTAAAAATAATAGTAATAAAACTGAGGGTATACGGCTCTGTATGTCAAAGCAATACTTGTATCTCTAACACCAAGTAGAAACCATTGATAAAGCTAGTTTTCATTTATGAATTGTTCACACAGTCTTTGTCATTAAAGTCTGACAATTAGAACTATAATTAGCTCATTTAACATGTTATGTGCGAGCTTAATCTCTTTAAATGTAGATATTTACTAAACAATTGATGCCCCAAATATAATCTAATAAATTGAATAATCATTTTATAAAATTTATAGATGGAATAATATTGAAAATTTCACTGTAGGTGAGGTGTCCATAGGCATGATCTGGAACTAACGAAAATTTGTGCAAAAAATTGGTTAGGAATGTTATATCAGAACAGCACTGAGCAAAGATAATCGTAATTCAGTTTGACAATGTTAAGTTTCATTTGATAATAACTTCTGTTCGGTAATTCAAGCTTTCAGTCTGGCTGATCAAGGTTTCAATGAAGTTTACCTCCACGAAGGTGACAGGAGCAGATTTCTGTCCAGGGAAGCCTCCTCCAATGTCCAGCAGGGTGATCTTAAAACCTGTTTCCACAGCCTGGTCACAGACATCACGGGCCACAGAGATAGCAGCTTCAAACGCTCTGGCTTCCTCACAACCACTACCCACATGGAAACTGCACACAAGATTACACACATTAGGATTGCTTCGAGTTAAATCAAATGACAATTGTCCATCTTACTATTAGTAGAATAATGAGTTGTTAAACGTCGTACTCAAGAGTATTTCACAAATATAACGACGCATTAATTTGCGTTGCGGGCGGGAACTGCGCCGCCACCAAAAAACTTCCCTTTGAGTCCACAGTAGGGGTCAAACCTATTCCGGGTACGGAAGAATAATGAAAATTACCACTTGTTAATACTCTGTATATGGCAGTTGTTGGGATATGGTATTTCTTAAAAACAAGTTTTGTCTTGCGTATAACATGTTTGTTTGTTTGTTTGGCGATACAAGCCCACTGGGTGAAAGAAACCACCCTGAACAGCACTGGGCCTGGCAACACAGAACATTTATAAGATGACTTCCTGATGCCCCTTGGCTCAAACAGCACCAGGGCACGAGAGGCTATCTCCCAAAGATCCCCCAGTAAATAGGATGGGGAGTGTTGACAAGATTACAGAGTTACATGTATATGTATGGCACGGCCTTGGTGGTCTGGGCTAGGACAGTTAATTTCCCCACAGGACTCCCATGACATATAACCATTCCTCGGGTGTCTACATTCCCCTACCTGACCCTGCCAATATAAACATTCTGAGACTCAGGGCTTC